>OZ030010.1:25908870-26211370 GCA_964023405.1 Apodemus agrarius
AAGTACTTTACAGTGAAGACAGACCTTAGAGCAATGGTTCTCAACCCTTTGAAGTGGAATGACCCTTTCACAGGGGTCACCTAAGAACATCAAAAAAAACATAGATATTTACATTACGATTCATAATAGTAGCAAAATTATAGTTATGAAGCAGCAACAAAAGTAATGTTATAGTTGGGAGTCAACGGCAACAGGAAGAACAGCTTGATGAAGTTTTATAGTAGGGAAACAAGGAAGTTATTTGTAAAATTCATTGATGAAAACATCAGGTAGACAGTGATTGCAAAGAAGGGAGTTCTCCACTGTAGGCATCCCACTTTTCGATTGTTCTCTGATGACATTCTTAGAACCGAAGGGATCTGTTTGTATATTCCAAAAAAGGACATTACTTGATAGTCACAAGCACCGTAGCTGAAACAGCAGTAGGCAATAAAGTGCTATTAAAGGCACTAAAGATATGGCAAGGTAATTTGGCTCCAGACCTGGGACATTCCAGCTCTCCACAGTTACTGAAGACTTAGTGTTGTAGAATAGTCACACCGCTTTCCCCTGGGGACTTCAGTTCACACTCTCTTCCTTGAAGTAAGATCTATCCACTGCACAGGACCCAGATGAAGGTTAAGACCACATAAGATCACTTCTGTTAGGAATCCAAGGGATATCACAGCAGTGCCAAGGGTGGTGGGAGAGACTGAAAAGGGGTGTGCTTCCAGAAGCTGTGCTCCATTTGGAATTAAATAACTAATACTTTATCAAGGTAATAGGAATTTCCTTGCTCATGTAACTTAGACCTTATCAACCTGGCTATGGCTCTGTCTTCTCCTAATGCTGTCACAAAAGATACTGAAAATCCAGACTTTTCACTTCCATGTGAAACCAAAAAAGACACACAACTTTCTACTGGCATTCTTTTTTTGGCAAGGATCCCTAAGAGCCGTGAGTCTTCTGCAGTAAACTCATATAACCTTTCTGGAATTATCCAAGTGGGGACTAAGAAGGGCGTGTAGTGTTTGCTGCTGCCAAAGCATGTGTGAGGCAGTGAGCTAGTCTGACACAGACTGGGTCCAAGTCTTGAGTCAACATGGGCTATATAGACCAAGGGACATGCACTGGGGCTTATTAGCTCCTTGATATTCATAATCCTAGTTTAATACCAAACATGCCTTTGCTGGCACCAAAATCTAGGTATCTTGTTAGGTCTATGTTTTGAAGACAATTCAAAGTGCCTGGAAGTTCAAAACTTGCCAAAGAAAGGAAAGGCAGCCCACTCATTTCTGACCCATGGCCTGCTGAAAGGTTTGCTTTGGGGACAGTCAGGAAGCAGTCTATCAAAATACAGTGGAGTCCTGTCCAGGGACAGATTGTCTCAGCACAGTGTTGCTCTTCAAGTTAAATGTTCACCAGACAATTTGGGTTCCAAATTACTTATGAACGGCATTTTCATCTGCTTCAACCTTGGCTCTAGTTGAATAGGAGAATGATTCCTCTAAAGTAGTCCTCCACTGACAAAGATATGTTCAAGACGATTTGAAAAAGCATAGCCATGAACTAAGCAATAGATTTGTGATTTGCTTGCAGAAAATATACTCCACACTGTTTCGGTCTTAGGAGCTTCATTTAAAATTGTGATTTTTTTTTTTCTTAGCAGGATTGTCTTTCTCTGTGAGATGGAAAATGCAAGAGTACACAAGATCACTCCTGGTAGGAATCCAGAGGACTCCACTGCAGTGGTAAGGAAGAAAAGACACTGACAAGAGATTGAGAGGATAAAGTCCTCTCCTGCCTCCCTTGGCACTGCAGTGGAGTCCTCTGGATTCCTACCAGGAGTGATCTTGTGTGGTGTTTAACCTTTCATCTCATAGAGAAAGACAATTCTAACAATCATAATCTTAAACGAAGTTCCTAAAACCAAAACAGTAACAACTACATTAGTATTTCTGAGTTTAGAGAATAATGGGTTAAAATAAGGATAGCTTATCCAAAAAGAATATGTCATTTATCCCCACCCAAAGAATTTCAATTTCCTAACTGCAGCTTTTATGCTTGGAACCAGAAAGTCAACCAACACGTAGGATAAGGTCACAGTCATCGAGCACACTAGAGTAAAGAGATGAGGCCACTCACCGCAGGCCCCATCTGGCCACTTGAGTAATTGCAGATCTGTGGCTCACTTAGGACCAGATGGCTCAGGTGCTCTAGGCTAAGACACAAGAGCAGTTTCCAGCTGGATTGCTCCTAAGTGAAATTTGGACTCAGTCAAGAAAGTTTCAAATACTGATGACAAAAGTCCCATTCTAAAACTTTCAATGTCAGAGGTCTGGGTCTGGCCTAGACATGAAGGTTTTGAAAGCCCTACAGATAATACTGATAGACAGCCATGATTGGGAAGCATTGTTTTAAAGAAGAACCTATTGGTCTGTTCTTACAATAAAATCTTCTTAGAACTCAACAGACATTTGTTTACATATTGTCCATGGTGTCTTGACTACATCAATAGCAGGAATCGGGAGATTCAACAAAGATAGGAAAAGCTGCAGAGGAAAAAATGCTTAATGTCCAGGAGAGAAACTTCAGGGAGATATTCATCATCATGAAAAAAATCTCCATGGAATGTAAATATTAAGGTAATGAGGTTTCAGGGTCTTTCTTGTTTTTCTGTTGCCTTACAAAATACATGGTGTTCTCAGGCCATGGCTAAGGACACCCGAGGAAGGAAAGGCCAGGCTAGTCTGTGTTAGCCAAAGCAGGGAGGCTATGCTTTGAAAGACACATTTGCCAAAGAAAAGAGCAGAAGTGGGAAGGAGTGAGCTTTAGGGAAGAGTTTCTCGAAGCTTTTGGAAGATGGGGGCTTGGGAGCTGTCACTCTGGAATGTGTGGCACTGCAGAGGTGGATGAATCTGGTGATTTTTTTTAAATGTGGCTGTCTGGAATGAATCATATTCCCCTTAGTCTGAGAGGCTTTTGTAAAGTTGCATATATTTTTCATACTTTTTTTTAGGACATCAGGTTAGTCTTTTTACAATGTGCTCTGATGAGCACAGTAGAAGGTGGATTTAAGGCACAGGATGAGTGCACCTAAAAGCTAGCCATCTTTGACAGCTTTGGAGCAGTTGGCATGGAACATCTAGAAAGTTAGCAGTAGAAAACTAAAAAGTAAAGTAAGAATCAAAAGGCTTACAGAAGAGCAATGTGGTGTTTCGGGGTTAGTTTTCCCAGCTCTAAGTGGTTCTGATGAGACCTATACAAATTAGTATCTGCAGTCCGCCTGATCACTGGAGCCCACAATGTCCACTGCTACCTCACTTTGAGGAGTACCAAGCATACTGACACTGAAGTGCCACCAGTATTAATGAAGTGACCACACTGTATAATCCCCTTGCAGATGCAAATTGCCATCACCCAGAATCTGGGCCTTTAAAAAAAATAGAGGGGAAAAACTAGAATGAATACAAATGCATAGTTATGAAGAAGCCTTTCCAGAATAATCAGCAATCACCCCACTTATTCTATGGCCTTTTGGCCATTCCAATAGAGAAGAATGGTTTAGGAGCTTACATCCATTAAGAGCTTTCATAGCAAGGTGATCTATGAGAGCAGCATAGGTCAAGGTAAAGCTTAGGGCTATGCTGCCTTAGAGCAAGGGCCAAACCTCGGATGAAAGGCAAACAGGGCATCTGAGCTGTTACATAATGTTCCAGCATTGTGGACCAACATGAGCTAGTGTTTATCTCCACTTCAGAAAACAGTAGTTATCATTATTCCTTATTCATCGCCTGCCCACAGGTTAGACCCTGGGAGCATCTGACTCAAGGAATATTGGGATAAAACATCACAGGGTGCATACACATTCGCAGAGTACATTTCAAAAACCTAAGCTTTCATTTTTACCTGTTCCCCCGTTTGTTTTTGTGATACTTTTTCTTTCTATGCATGCTTACTGTATTAGCTCATTAATTCTGCTTTAGTCCATTTTTACTACAACAATAGAACACTACATACTAGATGATTTTTAATTGACAGAGATGTATTGGCCCCATGGTTCTAAAGGCATGGAAATCTGAAAGCATGGTGCTAGTCCTGGAAGCAGAATCACACAGTAGAAGATAAAAGGACAAGTGAAGGGAGAAAGATAGGTATAGAGGGATGAGAAAGGAGAAAGGAAGAGGAGAAGAAGAGGGAAGGGGGAAGGGGGAAGGGAGAAGGAATTTCTGCCTTGTATCAGGAATATATTGCAGAATTGCTAGCCTACCCCTGCAATGATGGTGTTAATCCATTCCCTTATTATCTAATTATCTTTTAAAGGTCCCACTTCTCAACACTGTTGTATTAGAGATTAGATTTTAGCAGATGAACTTTGGGGGACAAGGTCAAACAGTAGCACTTTGATAACCCAAGTATAATTTGAATCAGAAAAGGTCTATTTATAATTAATCTACCTACACAGCCAAATGTCCAGAACCAATGAATGGATAATGGAAATATGATACAGATATACAATGGTATTGTATTCAGCTGTAAAGAAAAATTAAATTTACACTAAATGGATGGGGCTGGAAGACATTAAACTGAATAAGGTAACTCAGACCCAGAAAGGCAAATGTAACATGTTCTCACTCATGTGTCTCTTAACATCAATTTTTTTTTAGATTTCTGTGTTTAGTTTGGAGTAGCTGTAGAACCAGGAAACTAGAAAGGGACTGTCCATGTAGAGAGGGGCGAAGACCTCAAGGCGCGGTGTAGTAGTGATATGAAGGGAAAATGGAGAGGGAGTTTTAAATGGGGAGAGAAGGTTGGAAGAATAAAGAAGAGGAAGAGGATGTGGAGGGCTAACACTGAGTATATATTGGTATACAGTCACTGATAAGTGGATATTAGCCTAGAAGCTTGGAACACCAAAGACACAAATCACATATCAAGTGATGTTTCACAAGAAGAAAGGAGTGGACACTGGTGCTAGAATGGACCAAAACATCATTGTGGGAGAGTACAAGAACAGTAAAGTGGGAGGGGGTGGATGCGGGAGCAGGGAGAGGGAAAAGGACATGTGGGACCTTTGGGGGTGGGGAACCAGAAAAAGGGAAATGAATTGTAAATATAGAATATATACAATAAAAAAAAAAGAAATGGAAACCTATTCTTTCATAAGCTTTATTCTCATGTGTATATGTGTATGTGTGTATACACACACACACACACACACACACACACACACATATGTATTAGTCTATACAAGAGACTTTACTCCTTTACTCCTCTCAGAAGCTACATACTGTCAGTGCCGGGTATTGGATACCACTCCACAAGCTGTATGTCAGAAACCCCCTAAACAATCTAAGGTATTGCCAGTGCTCTTGCATGCCCACCAGAACTTGATGGTAAGACTCTATTGCTGAAGACACCATACACTTCAGCCAAAGGACATGCAAAAGTCAAGTTGGAAATTACCAGAAAGCTTCCTCCTCCATGTTGGATAGCTCTCATAGCACCAAAAGGTGCTGTCTGTCTGTCTGTCTATCTGTCTGTCTCTCTCTCTCTCTCTCTCTCTCTCTCTCTCTCTCTCTCTCTCTCTGTGTGTGTGTGTGTGTGTGTGTGTGTGTGTGTGTGTGTGTGTATGTGTATGTGTGTAGGGGTGTCTTCAACAGTCTTACCCAGTTATGAATGCTGAAAATTACTATAATGACCAGTATGACAAGATACAAGCATTGGGTACAATAGCAACAGGAGTGTTTAACCAATGATTTACTGGTTGAATTTAAGGCCTACTTCAATGCCTAATACTGTAAATCTGGACAAGAACTCATGGTTGGGAGCATGCAGGTCTAAGGGATGAACTTATTAATGGACATAGAATCAAATTGACATTTAAATTTACATTTCTCCACACATAGTTTAATGTAGCACTCAGAGATCATAGGAGGATTCTTTGTGTAATGGACAGTGGTTAGTGCAGGAATTCACAACTGATGGAAATGCAGAGTGTCAGTGTAGTACTCACCCATAAAATGGGACATCTAGGGAAACCCAACCCCACTGTAGTGGTTTGAATAGGTTTATTCCCATAGACTCATGTGTTTGAATGCTTGCCCACAGGCAGTGACACTGTGAGCGGCCTCAATGAAGTAGATGTGGCCTTCTTGGAGGAAATGTTTCACTATGCAGGTGGGCTTTGAGGTCTCCTTTGTTCAAGCTCTGCCCAGTGTGGAATCAGAGCCTCCTCCTGGCTGCCTGCAGAAGAAAGTCCCCTTCTGCTGCCTTTGGATCAAGAGGTAGAACTCAGCTCCTCCAGCACCACATCTGCCTGCCTGCAGCCATGTTTCTCACCATGATGATAATGGACTGAACCTCTAAAACTGTAAGCCAGCACCAGTTAAATGTTTTCCTTTATAAGAGCTGCCTTGATCGTGGTGTCCTTTCTCAGAAATGAAACCTTAACTAAGATACCCACCCTAACTTTTGTCCAAAGCTCAGGAGCCACTGTGGAAGAGAGAGCCTGAAAGACTGTAAGAGCCAGAGGTCAGTGAGGAACAGAGCAAAATAATGTTTTCTGGGTGTGACAGAGCCACTGTACTCATTAACTCATGGCAGAGACCGTTCCTGCACATGATCTGTTCAATATCAAGTCAAGCAATGTTCTACTCTGGAGAAAGAAGGAGTTCACGAGTTCCTACCCTGGCCAGGTGATGACTTCTGGATGAAGGAAATTCTCTCCCCTCTAAGGTTGTGGTCCCTGGTAGTTTGACCATGTTCCACTGGATGGCCATACACCCATGAATATATGAGTAGCATGAAATAAACTGAATGGATCTCTTTTTAAAATAAGAGAAAAAAACAAAATCTGAGAGGATAGGGAGGTAAAGGTGGATCTTGGAGGAGCTGGGAAAGGAGGAGGGTAAGTATAAACAAAATATATTACATAAAATTCTTAAAGAACTAACAAAATATTTTAAATAAGAATAGATAAATATAATAAAAGAAAAATCAATCTGTCTAGAGCTGGGGATATAGCTCAGTGCTAGGGTTCTTTCCTCTAGCATGTGCAAAGCCATGTTCTATCCTTAGCATTGCAAAAAAGGAAAAGAAAAACAACTATAATTAATCTGCCTAATATAGAAACCAAATGTCATAGTAAGTGCTAAAAACAGTAGGATTTTCTGAAAAGAAAATGAATTCATTTCTTTAAAGTAGTAAAACAATTTTATATTTTCTTTTAGAAAGAAGGGTATCATTGAGAGACCAGAAAGGGAACAGTCCTTCTCAGGGAATTTCCACAATGCAAGCCTAGTCCAGAATGCTTTCCATAAAGAGAACAGTAGCCCCTTTCTGGGGGAAATCCTGAGCAACAGAACAATGTAACAGAGGGAGACCAATCAAAATTAATCACAACCACAGAACTGTCAACCTCTAAGGTCAAGCTCTGCCCATGATTTAACATTGGCCAATCAGGACTGCTTTCATTTACATGACAGGGATTTCATAGTGCATCAGCCTAACCAAAAAGGAGTTATAGCTCCAAAGAAAAGCATTCAGTCTGTTATTCCCCTTGCAGTGTAGTAAATAAATTAGCCTTCTCTACTCTGCTCTGACATGGGTGAATTCATTCACTGCTCTCAAGTCCCTACCATATTTATTGCATGTTAGATTCAGGACAACAATATTACCATATGTTAAGCAATGGTGGCACTTGTTGACTTTGCTTATGACACAGCTCTCCTGGTAAAACTGTTTGATATCTGTACTCATGGATACTTACGTGGAGGCTAGAGGAGCAAAAGTTTCAAGGCCAGCCAGGGCTGCACAGCAAGACCTTGTTTCAACATGGAATAAAAATAAAAATTCAAAAGGGCCAAGGATGTGGTTCAATAGTAAAGTGCTTGTCTGGCATATGTGTACTGTCCTGGGTTCAATTCCCAGCACCAGAAAATGTTGTGTGGCCCTTCACCCATAACTGACTTTAACCCCAACCACAAATAACTCTACAAGATTCTTATCCCAACTGTGCCAGTGGCTTTAGTCATTCACCAGCAGCAGTATTCACTTTTATAAATTAATGTCCTTCACATTAGCAAACTTGACAGTTTCAGGCTGAAAACTATTTGCATCACAACAGTACATTTTACAACATAAACTTTGAACAGCACAGTTACTTATCAAATTCCTTTCCTAGACTATAAACTCTTTAATGGAGAATATTTAGCTAATTTATATTTTACCATCAATGACTGCCATAACATAGATACCAATTAGCATTAGCTGAATATGATTGATGGCTTTTCATTTAAGATCTTCATTTAAAAATCTTCACCTTCAGGGCTGGAGAGATGGCTCAGTGGTTAAGAGCACTGACTGCCCTTCTAAAGGTCCCGAGTTCAAATCCCAGCCACCACATGGTGGTTCGCAACCATCTGTAATGAGATCTGATGCCCTCTTCTGGGGTGCCTAAAGACAGCTACAGTGCACTTACATATAATAAATGAATAAATTAAAAAGAAAAAGACAATCATAAAAATCTTCACCTTCAAATGTTGACTAACAAAGAGCCCAGCATGACATTTGATGGAGGACAGACATTATTAGGTGATCAGTTTCTTACTACACTCTCAAAAGGCTCCACTGACTTTTGCTTCCATATCCAATTTATGAGTATTTTTATGATAAATAATTGAACTGCAAGGACTCACTAACACTAATTACCAACATCTTTACTGGGGGCATCTATGAGTTATTCATCTCCTACCTCCAATGACTGCAGTGAAGTCGGTAGCAATTAGTAGTGGTTGAACTGAATGTTGTTTCATTTAAGATCTTCATCTTCAATATTGATCGTATCACATCATATGTAACACCACAATTAAATCATTAGCAAAATCAGAAAGAACATATAAGATGCAACTTCAGGCACTTGCAGAATGTTTTTGTGAGCGTTATTTGGGCTAAGGAATTGATATTCAAGTAAAACAATATATTTATAACCTTTATGTGGACATTTGCAATAACTATCTCTCCCTCTCCCTCTTGGTCTCTCCCTTTCTCCCTCTCTCCCTCTATCCTTCTCTCCCTCTCTCCTTCTCTCCCTCCCTCCCTCCCTCCCTCTCTTCCTCTCTCCTTCCCTCCCTATCTCTCTTCCTTTCTGGGAATTATCTAGCCTTTTGACTTGTATACTGACACTTCCAAAAGGCAGCCTTCAATGCAGAGCCCTAGAACAGCAAAATCTGTGGTCTCATATAGAAGGCACCCTTCTAGTAAAGTTCGGGAAGATGCAAGATAATGACCCTTTCTTATTCCCCTAGAAATTGAACACACAAATGTAAAAAGCATGTTAATTCTATTTGAAAAAAATAAGAAAAGCAAAACATCACAATAAGTGAGATCAACTCAAAGGCAGTTTAGGCCAATGCAGGAGTTGTGTCCCTTCACTGTTTGTTCTGGGATCTTTTCAATCACTTAGCATTGGCATAGCTTCAGAACAAAGACATTAATTACCAAATAAAAATTGCCTTCAGTGCATTGTCTGTGTTCACAGTTTGGCATGAACGGATTTATGATCCTTTCATTCCAATAGGAACTACCAGTTCGCCTTTCACTTCAAATAGCCTATTCATCTCAGCATAAAAACAGCTAAAATACTCTAGAATATGCTGCCTCTGCAGCCAGGGTTGCAGACAGCAGGAGTCAGCTTCTTCCAGCAGCCCCAAATATAACTGGCTTTGAGGAACTGCGAAACAAAGGCTCGAAGAAACACTTACATAATTTTTGAAAAACAGCAATTATTTAGTTCCAGTTCCTTTGACTACTCTGTATCTTTATCCAAAATTAAATTAATTCTGTTGTGCACAAAAATGGCCAAAATGCAGTTTAGCGTAGGCGATTTGGACTTAAATAATTATCTATGGCTGCTATTCAAGATACATAGATTGATATTTTCTATTACTTGGAAGGCAATGTTAAAGAGTTCTGTTTTTGTTTGGTGTCATGAAGTTAAACAAAACAATAAACCACTTTAAGAGAAACCACTTTAAGAGAAACAAGCTAATTGGAGGTTGGAGGCAGTTCCCTTGTCTCCCAGTAACCAGAATGGCATCATGAAAAGATGCTTTTAAGATTTGAGGACCCTTTTTCTCATGCTTAACCTGTTGCTAAGCCTACACATGACAACATGTAGCTCTGTTGATCTTATTAAATCTTGATGTCTTTTCTTAGTTTTTATTTTAATTTTATGTGTATTTGTGGTTTGCCCACATGTATGTCTGTGTGCCATGTGTGTGCCATGTGTGTACCTGGTGCTCACAGAGGCCAGAAGAGAGTGTCAGATCCCCTGGAACTAGTGAGTGGCCCTGTTGGTGTTGGGAATTGAACCCAGGTCCTCTAGAAGAGCAACAAGTGCTCTTAATCACTGAGCCATCTCTCCAAGCCCAGGACGCCTTTTAAAATTTTTACTTATTAAATATTTTTGTCAGTGGTATAGATTAAATCTTGTGATTTTTTTTTGCTTCTTGCTTAGAAGCTAAGATTAGAGACCTATGCAGCTGGACCCAACTAGGATGCTATTTTTATTTTCGTTTGTTTGTTGAGACATGGATCACATGGATTTCAGGCTGGCCTCAAATCTGCTCTGTAGTCAAAGACAACCTTGAAATTCTTATCATCCTGCCTTGCTGCTTCCAAAGAGCTGGGATTACGGGCATGTACCACCACACACAGTTTTATGTAGTGTTTGTGATTGGATCCAGGGCTTTGAGGCTTCAACATGCCAGGCAGGCCTTCTACCACCTGAGCCACATCCCTGTCTCCTTTAGTTATTTTGTTTTATTGGTTGGTGGGTGGGAGGGGATTGAAATAAAGTCTCACACTAAAGTTGAGGCTGGCCTGGATCTCCCTATACTAGAACCCAAGCTAGCCTCAAACTTGCACCAATCCTTCTGCCTCAGCCTTCAAAATGCTAAGATTAGATGTAGTTGTCCCGTGCCCAGCTAGGATGCTATCTTTTATTATTACTTTTACTCATTCACTTTACATCCTGCTCACTGTACCCCTCTCGGTCACCCCCTTATACAATCCTTCCCCCATCACCATCCCCTTCTCCTTTGAGTGGGTGGGGTCACCCTTGGGTATTCCTTCACCCTGGCACTTCAAGTCTCGGTGAAGCTAGGTGCACCCTCTCCCACTGAGGCCAGACAAGGCAGGTTAGCTAGAAGAACATATCCCAGTATAGGCAACAGATTTGGGGATATCCCTGCTTCGATTATTCTGGAACCACATGGAGACCAAGCTTCACATCTGCTACATAAATGTGGGGAGGTCTAGGACCATTCTGTGTATGTACTTTGGTTGATGGTTCAGTCTCTGAGAGCCCCAGGGTCCAGGTTAGTTGACTCTGTAGGTCTTCCTGAGGAGAGCCTATCTCCTTTGGGGCCCACAATCCTTCCTCCTATTCTTCCATGAGTCCCCAAACTCCATCCACCATTTGTCTGTGTGTGTCTGTATCTGTCTGAGTGAGCTTCTGATTGAAGCCTTTCAGAAGACACCCATACTAGACTAGGATGGTTTTTTTTTTTAAATACTATTTTGAGAACTGTTCTTGACCATCCCGGTCACAACACTCTTTCATGGAGAAATGATCTGGTGAGCCACTCAGCTACAGCTGGGTGGGCTTCTTAGTAATAATACTCTGCCTCTAAAAATCCCCACAGAACATCAATCTTTAAACTTTTATCCCAGGACCACATATGACCATGGAGTCTCTCTCTCTCTCTCTCTCTCTCTCTCTCTCTCTCTCTCTCTCTCTCTCAAATACGCAGTAACTTCCATACTTTGAGTGTCCCCCAAGCACTAGATGAGAGTGTCTGCACAGCTGACATTCCATAACTAATTCTAGGCTCAGTAGCCGCTATGTGAACTGGTAGCCATTAGTTTCCATCTGCCCAGGTGCTAAAGAGCCTGAGAACGTTTAAAACTCGGGAAAACTTTTCCATAAAAGACCTTCCCCTACCTATTCTTCATCTTCCATGGACATGAATCATCTGCAATCCTCAGGCATCAGGCCAATGTCTCCAGTCAAGCAAGAGTGTCCTTGGTTGGAGGGCCCCTGGTAGAGAGATGTTGTTGATACAGAATTACAAATCTTGCCTCAAAGGAAATGCCTATGGCTCTGGAACACAGGTTTATGACACCCGAAGTGCCATGTTCCAATATGGGAACAGTTCCATGAAGTTTTACAGCAACAGAACAAAATAAACTCATACGTAGAGGCACTTTAAAATACATTGTAGGGCTGGAAAAAGTGCTTCGTGGTTAAGAATATGTACTGCCTTTGCAGGACCAGAGTTCAGTTCCCAGAACACATGTCTGGCAGCTCACAACCACTTGTAACACAGCTCCAGAGGATCTGATGCCTCTGACCTTCATGAGAGCCTGCATGCACAGAACACACACACACACACACACACACACACACACACACACACACACACACACCAGGTAGATGGATTCCAGTAAACAAGGGGAATCCCTGCTATAGTCTTTAGATGCTATCTGATAACATTCTTAGCCTTTGACGTAATGGCCACTAGTAAGTAGTCTACTCATACGTTCCCAAAAGACTTCACATGGTAGTCACAGGATGTTAAGTCACACACAGAGATAGGAAATGAGTGGCTATTTAAAGGGGATTGAAGATAGCCCAAGCTAGTTTGGCTCCAGATCTGCAACATTCTCCCCACAATCGATAACGTTCCAATCAGCCAATCAGCTTTGTAGAATATTTACCATGGCAGGGGCTTCTTTCTGGGAACTTCAGTTCACAATGTAGATTAAGGGTTGCTTCTGAGGAACTGGCCTGTAAATATAAAGCTACAATATTTTGCCCTAATTCCTATCTTTTCAAGACAATGCAAAGTACACTTCTACAACATCTTCACCACTACCCACACATCTCTCAGGCCTTATCTCAAGTTGGCCTGTCTGCTTCAAATCTTAGCTGCTCGTAGTTTACTCCCTCCAGTCTCTCTCACTGGCACACCCAGAGCGTAGTTATTGCCTACCACCAAATGCCAGTTCCATATCGAAAGTCTGATTCCTTCCTCTGCGTTCTGTTCATCTAATTTGCAGTTCTTTTTTTTTTTTCTGGAATGCCTCTATCCTAACTTTTAATGGCTTTGATTACTCTTCTCTGAACTCACTCCAAGTTCGACTTCTCTCCCTGGAACTGAAGTTCCCAGTTTGAATACAGTGCTTCCATGGAGATATGGCTGATGACTAAGAAGGCATTCATTGGCTCTTAAATCTGGCTTGAACATCAGGATCGTATTTTTTAAACTATGGATTACAAAATCCAACACAGCCCTGTAATAAACATTACATTTTCATAGACTTTCTGACCTTGTTAAGTAACAAGATTTCACCGGACCAAAGAACAGCTTTGGCCTAGTCCCTTATGAGGTCAGTGACTACAAGCAGCCAGCCACAATGGGTCTCTCTCGGATATTAACTTTCCTAAGTTAGAGAAGCTATCAGGAAAGAGAAGCATCATACTACAAAAACTATTGATTTTTTCATCTGAATGGGTTCCTTCCAAAATTCCAGGCCCTTCTCAGTTTTTATCCCATTGGGAGACTTTTTCAGACCAATGCAGCTCCCCCACAGCTCTGACAGCTCACACACTCTGAGGAGATTATGCCCACTAAATTGCTTTGCTGGTGTCCTCTCAGCTTTTAGGTTGTGAGGTGCTTCTTTTCTCCTATTACTGGAACCATATCAAATTCAGATAGACAGAGCATTTGGAACAAGTGCGCACTATATTCTACGTTTATTTGCACCAAACAGTAGGTCCCGTGGAGGTCCCTTCAGCATCGTGGACACTTGGAACCTGCCTGCCTCTACTACAAATGTTTTATACAATAGGTAGTTTTTTTTTAATCAAAAAAGCATTATTTTTCCTGAGTGACATTTGGAAAATTTGAAGCTTATGCCTTAAATCTGTCTACATTTCTGTAAGGGGTATTGTCAGTGGCCTTCGATGGATACATCTTCAAAATGCAAATGTGAGTAAGCCCTCTAGCTAACTAACTAATTGACTGACTTACATATGAGGAAATTGAGGACCAAGGCATTAGAGTGACCCATGCAAAGCCAAATAGACAAGTAAGTGAAGTTATGGACTAGTACAGGCCCCGGGCTCCACCAGGGTAGGTAAATGGCCAGCAATACAAAGTAAAATCCTCATACCACCATTGAAATCTTGAAAGACGTGTTTTAGGAAGGGTAGAATGTGCCAGCCAGGAAAAAGTGGGGAGTGGTGCCCTCGGTAAGCTGAAGATTAACTGTGCTTTCCTGTGTCGGGCATGATTTTAGTGACTAAACACTTATGCAAACTGGGGTGCACTGACCCTGGGGAGATTCATAGTATTTGAATAAATTAGTTGATTGGGTACATTTTGGCACAAGCTACTACAAGTCCAAATGCTTGGCCTAGTCCCAGTAGTCATAGGCATCACATTAAAAATTAACAGTAGCTGACAGTGGTGGTGCATGCATTTTGTCCCAACACTTGGGAGGCAGAAGCAGATAGATCTCTGTGAGGTTGCCGCTAGCCCAGTCTACAGAGTGAGTTCTAGGTCAGCCAAGGCTACACAGAGAAACCCTGTCTTAAAGAAAGAGAGAGGGAGGCAGTAAAGGGTAACAAGGAAGATTTACATTCCTTTAGCCGCATTCAGCAACATATATTCCTTTAGCAAGATGTCAGGTTTTCTCCTACAAATTGACTTCCATCTTGGTCTTTTTTGCTAGCCTTGTATACTTTGTACTTTGAAGCATCTCGGTATTATTGCTGTCTCTGCTGTTTGTGTCACTATTAGATACTGAGACATTTGTCCTCCAACCAGGCTGTCACCTGGCTAAATTTGCCTAGTGAGTTAGATTCAAAAGAAAACTCCCTATAAAAAAGGAACGACAAGCATGGACACAATTCCATTTCAGTGAGCCCAGGCCCCTGGAACACAAAAAGGCTACTTAATATGATTTACCCAAATTTCAGGGAGGAAGAAAAAACAAAAAGAAACATCAACCAAGTGTGTAAGGATGTAAGTGGTACTTTTTAGAGGTGGCTCCCAAAGCCACGTCAAACCTCCTTACCTCAAAGCAACAGTTGGTGAGCGACCCATGTTTGGGAAAGTGAGGATTCACGGGGGCTGCTCAGAGCAACTGTGGCTTCTTTGGTATCTCGTGCCTACAAAACTCTTCAAGCCCAACTGCAAATGAGTCAGCAGTGTTTTCTGGAACAACCAAAGAGAGGATATTGCGTTTGGGAAGACTATTTATTTGGTTGCTACATAATACTCTAGGTTAATTAGGAGAAAGAATGAGTGAAGCTCTTTGGAAAAAGTTAGAGCAGCTTGAAGGCCTCCCCCACCCCCTGAGCTAATGCAGGAAGAAACATTCCAGTTCTGTGTTATTCATTATGTTGAGGGGGTGTAAGAAAGTGACATCAACCAAATATTATTACACAATCTTTGATCATATTGGCTCAGATATCAGTCTCATAAAGTCAAGATTATAGGAGAAGAAAAAAGAATTGGCTCAGCATTTGAATCTACCCTTCATATTTCTAAGTCTCATACACATCCAGTGTGGCTCCAGTCTGTCAGGATATGCATCAAGAGCCAATTCTAGCCAACATACAAATTAGCATGGCTTAGGGACATCTTTTCTCATTTTTTGGACTCTTCCGATACCTGGCAAAGTGACAAGGGTGGAGGGTAAATGTTTTCAATATCCTCAGGGGACTGAGTTACTAGTGATGATGATAGTGATTACTTGAGAACCTTTGGTCTTAAAGAAAGAAAAAGATGGAAGCAACAAGGAAGGAATCGCCTGATTTGGAGACTCTGCCTGACTTCATACAACATCCTTAGATGCTGCTCCTAAGACTATTTCATCTTTCTTCTCTGTCATCAGTTGCCCCAGTTATATACTGGTCCTTTCCTTTCCATATATAAAGCCTTACACAGTCAGCACCAGCTTAACCTTACTTCAGCCATTCTCTTTCCCCCAAACGGTTTTGCTTTATCCATAAATAGTTAATTATCCATGTCTGAAAGCAATAGTCATTCAAGAAAATACAACCAGACTGGGAACATAGTTGATTGGTAACATATTTCCCTCACAAGAAGAGTTCCATCCCCAGTACAAGATATGTGTATAAATGTACAAATATGTGTATTTTATATACATACATACATACATACATACATACATAAAGCCAAAATGCATTTATCACAAGTAAAATATTGCAATTTTTATCAGAGTCTACCTCTTACTAACTCGGGATTTCTCACTAGAAAATAGTATAAACTAACCAGATACCAAATGAAAGGATGGCTGGGTCCTTTTCTTTGGCCATTCGTTTGCCATGTATCCACATGGTTAAAACAAAAAGTCATTCCTTCTACATTGACTCTACAGGTACAAGGACAAGGAGTATTGTAAATGAGACCAGCTTTCCAGAAATGCCTTGGTTTCATAGAAAAAGAAAGCAGACCATCTCTGGAAAACTGTCCCAGAGGTGTGCACACCTCCCTAGCCCAATGTCTAACCCGTGGCCAGCAGGCCACATGCTGACCAGGATAGCTGTGAAGGAAGCCCCAAACAGAACTGTAAATGTATTTAAAACATTATGATTCTTAGCATTTATTTCTGTAACTCCATTGCACCACCCTGAAGAATGAACTCTGTAGATGACAACTGTAGAAAAATGTCAAAGGTTGAGCACATCTGGAACTTAAGCTAAAGAAATACCTTTAAGGCCCTTGCACTTGTTTTATGTGCACTGATTTTTTTTTTTTAGAGAATTTGAAAAAGTTGCACCAGGAGACTTAGAGGTTCAACCCCCATTCCTGCTGGACCCCCAATATTTCTCAGACACTGAATCACCAACCAAGCAGCATGCACTAGCTGGTTCAAGGCCCCTGATACATATATAGCAGAGGACTGCCCGGTCTGGGTTCAATGAAAGAAGATGCACCTAATCCTTGGGAGACTTGAGGCCCCAGGGAATTTGGAGGCCTGGAAGGGCCGGGCGGGGGACGGGGGGGGGGGAGTGTGTGGGGACGGGGGGGGGGGAGTGTGTGGGGACATCATCTTAGAGATGGGGGAGGAGGAATGGGATGAGAAACTGTTGGCGGTGGATCGGGAGGGGGATAACAACTGGACTGTAAAAATCAAAAGATTAAAGATAATAATAGTAATAATAATAATAATAAATAATAATAATATTTTTAAAAGAGCACTGACAATGAAAGGGAAGACCTTAAGTTCCAAGACAGTCACTAAGCTTAGGTGCAAACTGGATTCTCTTATAGAATAAGCAATCCCCTATCCTGCTGGCCCACACTGGCCCTAGAATTTAACCAAAGTGAAAATAAGTTGCTTTGATTTCTGCAAAGACCTTTTACCATGTCAACTATTCTGTAAGAAGGACAACCTGGGGCAGGAGAGATGACTCAACCATTACGAGCACTGCTTGTTTTACCAGAGGACCTCCTGGGTTTGATTCCATGTCCCCAATGGCAGCTCGCCACCATCTTTAACTCCAGTTCCAGGGAATCTGAAGCCCTCTACTAGCCTCCCCAGAGAGGCAGGAGGATTTCTGAGTTCGAGGCCAGCCTGGTCTACAAAGTGAGTTCCAGGATAGCCAGGGCTACACAGAGAAACCCTCTCTCGGAAAAAAAAAAAAAAAAAACCCTACTAGCCTTCCCAGTGAGTGCTGCACATACATACCTTCAGTCAAAACACGCACGCACATAAAATAAAATAAAATAAAATAAAATAAAATAAAATAAAATAAAATAAAATAAAATAAAATAAAATAAAATAAATGCAACTTGAGCAATACAATACCATGCTTTTGAACTTTTCTTTACAGAGAACAGGATCACCCGAGATTCTACACTGAGCATAGATAGCATCACCATAAGCAAGTCAGACTCTAAATACCGTTGGGCTCCTTGACCATGGCATCATTAACTTTTGGAGCCAAGCAGTACCTTACTGCACCTGTCCTATGCCCTGTAGAATGTCTTCACTGTTCCTGGCCTCTATCCATCAGATCATCAGATGACAGGAAGATTCTCTCTCCACAAGTTATATATATATATATATATATATATATATATGTGTGTGTGTGTGTGTGTGTGTGTGTGTGTGTGTGTGTATAATAACACATCTCCAGCATCTCCAGACATTGTCAGATCCTCCCTCTAGTCTGGGGGCACGACAAGAATTGCATCTTAGTTAATCATGGGTGAAATGGAATGTTGTTAGATGTGTCAAGCATACAAAGGCAAATAGATATAGAATAGAGTATTCCAGGTGTCAAGTCTTCAAGGAAACCACTGCCATCATGCCATCGTGCCGTCATTACTAGAAATTTTTAAAAAAGACAAATCATAACTGCACATTAAATGATAAATGAAATCTACTTTTTAAAATCAATTGGAACATTGGTGTGTCAATTTTGTCTTTTCATCTATGAGCATGCGTAATAGATAAAAGAGACAGTCTAGAGCTTATTCTCCGGTTTACTGCTGAGAAGCTTCCCTAGCTTGAGACAACACTTGCCATGCTCCAGCTGGCAATCTTTGCCTCACACTCCCCCAAGCCCTCACATTGCCTCAACTTGAGTTTGTGACTATAGGAAGATGAATAAGGTAGTCTGACCAGAGGCGTAGGATGTAGATCCAGACCCTTGAAACCGGTCTCTTTGAACATCTGTGGTTTCATGTACTCATAAGTATAGAAAAGAAGAGGTTTTTAAATGATCCTCAACTCACCAGAAGCCCCACCACGGTTTGAGGGGCGTGGGGGTGATTTTCTGGTTTTTTTTTTTTTTTAACTGCTGGAGATTGTAAAGATGCCTAACTGAGTTTAAGAGTGCTGGAGAAACGCACTTATGATCCTGCATTGTTGTGTGAATGCTGAAGGCAATGAAGTTGTGTGTGTGCATGTAAAATGGTTATTATGTGCATGCATACACACTCATATGCATATGCAGTATCAATTAATCTCTGTAAGTACCTAAGGCGATGGCAGGGATGGGAGTAGTTTTCAACGTTAACTACAAATTGACACTGAGACGCTGATCAGAGAAAAATGATCTGTAATCCTGAGAAAGAACCATCTGTCATGGCTGGAGGCTCAAGCAGAGAATAGATAAGTGGAGAGGCCTTGGGAACAGATGGGGTGGCTTGAACCCCCACCCTGAGCAGAGGGTACAACAGCTGGGCGCGAGATTCATCCAGATGGATGGCTATGACGTCATGTGTCAGATTATACCCGAGTGAGTGGCTGAAAGCTCCGAAGACATCCAGGCCAACATGGAAGCACTTCACAGACGGCGTCCACCTCAGAATTCCACAAGGATGGAAATACAGCCCAACCATGCCTCCTTTTCTCCTCTGAAGAAAGAACAGGAGGAAGAATAGACCCTCTCCATCCCTTAACTCTTTGTTCCCAGACTATGAGAGAGAGGGGGGGGGATTTAGCTTTTAAGTTTATTGGTTTATGTCTTTATTCTGTTTGCTCTCTAAATTGCACAATGAAAGAAATAATTCAGAATTTTTGTGTATAAGTGCAACAAAATGATGTCATAGTCAAAGATGTGGAAACCTCAGTGCCTACATGAATTAATCCATGAATTTTTTTTATAAACGTAGCAGAGTCACAGATTGTATCTTTTCAGCATCTCTTGACGCCACCTGGGCTTCTTTATTCCTACCCACGTTCTCTTTATTCTTTTGGGTTTTCAATCCCTTTGTGGTCCATTATAACAGAATCTTCTAGATTTCTTTTGGTTTTATTTTATTTCTTTTATGAGTCAATGAATTTTATTCACAGCTTCTTTTTGCAAACCAAATTTGGGGTTGGTTACATAGCTCAGCTGATAGGACTCCTGAGTAGTGTGAACAAAGCCCTTATGAATGCAGGTCTCTTGAAACTAAAGTGTTTGTGGCATTGCTAAGAGAACTTAACCCATCTGAAAATCATGAAGATACTTTCCTGCATGTATTTTAGAGGCTCTATAATTTTCACATTTATATATAGGTCATCTTAATTTAACTTAAATTAACTTGCATGTGATATGAAAGAAGAGCCAAAGTTCTCTTTTTTATGTCCATCTAAGAACTGGGATTGCAGCTCACTGGTAAGAGCGCTTACCCAGCCTGCACTATGCCCTGGCTTCAGTTCCCAGCACTGTAGAAACTGGGTATAGTGAGATACACTATTGATCCCTGCAGAAGAATCAGAAGTTCAAGGCCAGCACGCGCCTGTGTAGCTGTATGTGGGGATTATGGTTGGTTGGCTGGTTGGTTAGGTTTTGTTATTGTTGTTTGGGTTTTCAGGGAGAGTGTTTTGTTTTGTTTTGTTTTGTCCTGACAGAGGAAAAATAAAATTTATCAGTGCAACACAATCTTATACAAATAACCAGCTTTCAACAAAAAAACCTTAATTTTTCTCAGGAAAATCACATCAGCACAGTGAGTCATGGTGCATCATTCTAAGCTATGGTGCACGTTACAGAGAGAAATCACTAGGCACAGTTACCTTTTTTTTTTTCTAAATATAACATATCACCTCTCTCTCATCTATGTTGTTATCAACATAAATGTTTCAGCTTTGATAAGGATTCCATGATCATAGATGTTAAGAGACACTAAGTGAAAGTGTACTGTATACTGTACTATTTGTACAATTCCTCTGAACCGTTCATAGTGGGGACAAGCAACATTGAGGCTACAGTTTGGTCATTTGTTGAGACCCACATACTATTCAACCAGTATATGTATCATGATTGTGGTTTTTGCCTTAGATAAGCCTTAGCATGAGTTGTTCACTGTTCTGGAAAGTCATGACATCATTAGCTTTTAATATATCACAAGTAGTCCAACAGACCCTGGGAGCTGTGGCATTCTTGGGAATGCTGCAAATAGGCACAAGCAGTTAATGACTTTATCTTCTGATATAGCTTTGCACAAAGCCCAAATGCATTCTAGTTGTAAATTATCTTTTTATTTCTCTTTCACATAGTATAAGAATGATATTATCTTGGATTTAAAAGATCCAAGTTATTAAAAGGGAGCAGTCCACCTAATGAGGATGAAGATCTGGCTTAAATCTGGCAGGCCACACCAATCAAAAGAACTTCCCCACTCCCTAGATCCTAGATTCGGTTCTCAAAGACCAATTTCACTAGCTCCCCTTTCCCCCAATCCTGCCCCACTGCCCACTCTGTTGCCAGGCCCCTGGCCCGAACTCAGGCAAACCAGTGCTCAGGCTACACAGCTCAGAAGAATGGGGTGAGTGACCCAGCTGCCAGCTGAACTGCCCCAATCCCTAGATTCACTATCCAAAGGCACAGTTGGCTGCCCCTCAAGCCCCACCCTGTCCCACATCCCACCCTACTGCTGTGACCTTGGCCCCAACTTGGGTTGACTTCCACTGCACAGGACTCCTCCATGCCATGCCAGTCTGAAGAACAGGTGCAGGCCAGGACAGTTTGAAGAGCAGGTACAGGCCAAGCAAACCAGAAAAATAGATAGACAAACTCAGGCAGAGACTCCTGACTGGACCAGAGACCACACCAGCTGTCAGAACCACAGACAGGTGGCCCACCAGCAGACTTCTTCCAGTCAGTCAGTGACTCCCAACCCCCACTCCCCTCCATATCCCACCCCCAACTTAGGCAGAGACCCCATGATGCACCAAAGGCCAGGCTAGCCACCAGAAGTCCATCCCCCCACAGTAGGGACAGAGTCCCAACTGAATCAAAGGTCATCCCAGTCGCCAGAAATCCAGACCACAGAGACCAGAAGACCAAAGAGGAAACAAACCAAGGAACAAAGCACCCACCCAACAGAGACAAACTCAGAAATCAGCACCGAGCCCAGTGGTCATCCCAAACCCAGATGCCTAGATGCCAGTGTAAGAGCACAGCAGCAACCAGGGCATATGGCACCACCAGAGCCCAGCTATCCTAGGGCAGCAAGACCTGAATATCCCAACACAGCTAAAGCACAAGAAACAAAGACCTTAAAACCAACTGTCTACAGAGAATAGAGGTCCTTAAAGAGTAAATGAATCCCTTAAAGAAATCCAGGAGCAAAAAATTAAAGGAGCAAACCAATAAATCCCTTACATAATGCCAAGAAAGCCAAGAAATAACAAACCAAAATTAGGTGACAGAAACTGAACATGGAAATAGAAGCAATAAAGAAAGTACAAACTGGGGGTATTCTGGAGATAGAAAATCTAGTTATGCAAACAGGATCTACAGATGCAAATATCCCCAAAAGTACTAGGACCTAAGTTTCTTGGAAGAAAGTTGAGAATAAGAATTTCTTTTCTTTTTTTGTTTTTCACTTTCCATTCAGGCTATGGGCTCCTTTCCCAAGGTCACTGAAGGGTCTAGCTCTGCTTAACTTAAGGCGCAGTTTCCCAACCTCACGAGTTTATGAATCAAATAAGTAGTTTTGGAGGCAGGAGGTTCAGCAATATCACCTGCTTCTGATCTACCAAATGCCAATAGCATTGAGACAGCTGGAGAATCTCCATGTGTCCACTGGCGGGGTAAAATAGCCCCCAATTGAGGCTTTCTTATTTAAGGCCATTTTACTCTGGCATTTATTTCAAGAGTCGAAATCTAGTCATATTGCTCAAAATACAACTTGCACATCAAAGAAAAAATCATGAGACTTTCTGCAAGGGTACCAACAGGAAGTGCAAAGCAGAATGTGGAAAAATCAAGTTATAGGCAAATGCACAGAGCCAAACTCAGCTGGTGAGCAATGGTGTGTCTGGCAATTTAACCTCACTGGCCTTCAGATGATCATCAACAGACTGAGTGAAAAATCACACCCCAACCAGAGTTTTCATGAAGATGGATTATGATCCTGTGTGCAAGGAGCTCACAGAAGCCTTACATATCTTTGTAGTGCCTTCTTATCCTAATCCTAGCTGGGTGCATACAGCATGTGGGAACTGGGAAGCCATCCCTGGCTTTTAAGTGGGAAATACTTGGAACTAATTCCTATGGATGGCCTGCAACTCAGTCCAGCTGCCATCCTTACCATGGGCTTAACTGGGACTTCAGTCCACTGGGTGTGGGAACCCAGACATCTTTCCTGTTGTCTCCCTTTCAAGTGATTACTGCATCCCCAGGGATCATAGATTGAAAAGAAAAAAAATGGAGATGGATATAGTTCAGTGGTGGAGAATGTTGTTAGCTTATACAAAGCCTTCCATCAAAGTCCCATTACCACAAAGAGAAGGGGAGAGAAGAGAGAGAGAGAGAGAGAGAGAGAGAGAGAGAGAGAGAGAGAGAGAGAGAGAGAGAGCTTGGGAGGAAATATAAGGAGAAGAGAGAGGAGAGGATAGGGGGAGGAGAAAGGAAGAAATAAATAATGAATCGCAGACATTATGGGTTAATAACTTTAGGGGCCATAGGCCCAGTTCTTCTGTAAGACATCTTCTAAAGGTAACATCCACTTCCTCCCATTTCATCTTCATGTTCAGTACTTACAACTATCAGATCAACAGAGGTTAGGTCACTTGGCCAATGTCACACAGCTAGCCAGCATTTGAACCTAGTATAATCAAAGTATGAATGGGAATGCACTGCAAAATGGATGACATACCAGGACTCCAAGCCATCACTGTCCATGATAGTAGTCACTAGACAACTGTAATACTTATTAACTCAAATTTGAAATACTATTTTAAAAAATCAGTTGACAGTCTCACTAGGTATATTTCAACTATACAGCCACACATGGCTATGGACTACTATATATACAGTATATGTGTGTGTATGTGAATGTATATGTGTATAGTATATTAGATAACAGCTACAGAATGTCTTTGTCAACCCTGAAAGTTAGTAGCATTATAAAGTTTTAAAAGCTATAGCAAGCCATTGCAGTGTTTTTTTTTTCTCTAACTAAGAATGTAAAAATAAGATGAAAATATACATTAAGGATTCTTGGGGAGGGAGAATCATCAAAGTTTATTCATCTTCGTGTGTGTGTGTGTGTGTGTGTGTGTGTGTGTGCGCGCGCGCGGCGTGATATTTTAGAGACATACATGAGCAGAGATTAAGAAGCAAAATATTCCTTATATATGTTGGGTCATCATTAAACTAATAACCTCAAAAATATTTCATTTTGTAACACTTTTGTAATACTAAAACTGCCTGGTTTTCCAAAAGAAATTATTTGAAAATTACTCTACTCCAAATTACTGCATTCTCTCACTTAGGGGCTTATCTGTGTTTCTAAATAGCTAGGAAAGCTCCACCACAGTAATAGAAAAGAGGTGATTCATCAGTAGCTGTACATCATTTCCCACTGGTTATCTCAAGAAAGAACAAAGGAAATCAAGGCATAACTAGAGTTTTCAGAGTTAGCAAACCCAATATTGACCAAGAATGACTATAGCTGTCTACCAAGGAGGTTCCCCAGCAAAACAAGGTGGACCTATTTATCTCATGAAAATGGATGGGGCTTACTAGAGGAATTGTGTACTGGTGAGGCAGGAAAGAAAGAAAGAAAGAAAGAAAGAAAGAAAGAAAGAAAGAAAGAAAGAAAGAAAGAAAGAAAGAAAGAAAGAAAGAGAAAGAGAGAAAGAGAAAGAAAGAAAGAGAGAAAGAGAAAGAAAGAAAGAAAGAAAGAAAGAAAGAAAGAAAGAAAGAAAGAAAAAGAAGGAAATAAAGGAAGGAAGAAAAGAGAAGGAAGGATGAAATGAAGAAAGAAAGAATGAGAAAAGAAAAGAAAAAAGAAAAGAAAGAAAATAAAAAGGAAACTATCTGCACTATTGAGGAGCCTGGGATTTTGAGCATTCAGAAAGGAGACTGGGAGTATCAAGCATGCACTTGGCTTCCCCACCCCTTGTTCTTTCCTTGCAGTCCCTTTCCTGGGGGAGAATCCTGACCGCCCTTGACAGCAGTACCAAGAGAAGATCAGCATGCCTGGAGCGGCTGTTCATTTAATGTCCCCAGATGGTGCTTATCAACTCCATGACACAACATAAAACCACAAACACCCCTTTCCTTTCCATTCACTGGCTCCAAAGGACTTTGAAAATAGAGGTCAGCTACTTTTGCCCTGCAAGGCTCTCTTCTGCTTACTTCAAAGGAGGTGGAATTCAAAGGGAAAAGGCAATGTGGAGGCCCATTGTTCGGGCGTGGGCTGGCTGCATTCCCAAGGCCTCAAGGGAACTGGGGGTTGAGGACCATGTCCACTTGATTAGATCTTCAACCAGTCTGTCATGAAGCAATTCTCTCATTCCGGAATAAGGACAGAAGCTCTCCCTACACTCAGTACATCATGTCTGGTCCCTTCTTGATGCCTCACTGTCTTCCTGTCTTCTGTGCTTTCTAAGTCACTGGATATTTATGAAGATATTTTTTTCAAGGCTTTTAACATCCCCCACATTTGTGTGCCCTGCTAGAGTATGATGTTTCTTTTTCTTCGGCTTTAAAATCATGCAACTAGTTTCTCTATCTCAGCATGGTCGTGGGATTAAATGTAATCCTTAATTAAGTGAATTGGAGATTCTGGGTTTACTCAGTTCCTTAGGGACTTTCTGCCCCAGAAAACATGCACTAGATAAATGGTCCCCACTACCAACATGCAAATTACTTCAAGCAAAAGTCCTTTAGACTTAGCAGGAAAGAACTAAAGAGGCAAAGGGTACATCCATTACTAATAAGGGAAGCTAGGGACTCAGTCTATTTACTGCCTTTTTCTTTTTTCTTTTATTGTGAATAAGAGCAGGAAACTCTTCAGACTCTGGAGTATGATGAGCTCAAAGCATGACAGTAGGAGTGTCTGTGGCCATGAAACAAATTACAACCCCCCCCACCGCACCCCCGAAAACAGACCAAAACAATTATCACTTAGGATCAGAAACAGTCAGTACCTCACTGTCCAGGGGGTTAAGATTCAGAAGCACTCTCGCTGCATGGCTCTGAGCTCTGGGATTTTCATGAGGTTGTGGTCAAGATGTTAACTTAATCATTATGCATCTGAAAGCTTAACTGGGATTCACAGAGATTTCCTTCCAAGATGACAGGAGGTCTCAGGTTCTCACCAAGCAGACCTCTCTATAATGCTGCTTGAGTGTCATGAGAAAGGTAACAATCACTGCTGCAGTATTCTGCGAGGTAGAAGTAAGCCACTGTTTTGCCCACACTCAAGAGGAAAATGGGACTCTGTCCTTTAGAAGAGGAGAGTTCCGAATAATGTATGGGCTTATTTTAAGCCTTATATACCTGTCTAAGTGATCTACCAGTCAGCTTTTTTTTTTTAAGATTTATTTATTTATTATATGTAAGTACTCTGTAGCTGTCTCCAGACACACCAGAAGAGGGTGTCAGATCTGGTTACAGATGGTTGTGAGCCACCATGTGGTTGCTGGGATTTGAACTCAGGACCTCCTGAAGAGCTCTTAACCACTGAGCCAATCCTCCAGCCCCATCCAGTCAGCTTTCTTATACTATTCCATATCAGCTCTGAACCAGCCAAACCCCCGTGATCATGAGCACATAAAGTACAGCCACAACTAAAATTCTCTGAAGAATTGGAAAGATGAAATCTGCCCTGCTTCTATGTTCGCTTTTAACATGCTTTCAGTGGAATGGGGATTTCCATGAATTGTACATATTCAACTGCCTTTATGGGCTATTACTAAGCTGAAGCTACAGCCATTTACACAGGGATTGGATTATACACCAAAAAAAAAAAGTGAAACTGGGGTCTGAAGAGCAACATGAATATACTTAATGAGGTCACTGCTTTGGGCACTTTATGAACATACATCACATTTGATTGAATTGTAGAAGACAGATGTAAGCTGACACTCAGAAAGGGTCATTAAAAAAATTAATCTGTCTGTACCCTGGACCTGAAGGAAAAAACATGGAGGTTAAATACTATATTATATATAGAATCACATTTTTGACACGATTTGACGGATCATTTGCTTTTTAGAGATTTTTGTTCTTTGTTTATATTACTTTTGGTAAAAATGATAGTACGAAAAGTTTTAAGCCTTCAAGAAATTGAAAGATTGATGCAGTAAATACTGGTGTGTTCCCAGATTGAACTGTTTAACATGTTCATTCATTCTTTCTCCCTCCCTCTTTCTCTCTCTCTCTCTCTCTCTCTCTCTCTCTCTCTCTCTCTCTCTCTCTCACACACACACACACACACACACACACACACACACACACACACACACGGAGGGGGCATGTCTGCATACAAAGCACTGTTTTGTTGTTGTTGTTGTTGTTGTTGCTCAGCCACTTGAAAGTAAGTTGAAAACACCATGACACCTAAATATTGCTCCCACGAACAAGAAATTCTCCCACATAACCTAATACCTTTTTCATACCTCAAGGAATTACCAATAATTAAGCTAAACTGACAAAAGGCCACAGAAGCTAGCTTGCAGATCTATTTAAACTTATGATACACTAATGAAAGTGAATGGAGATAATGAGCATCATGAAGAGTCGAAGTGCTTCACAGCACTGCCCAGCCACTGCCATGGCGAAGCTGAGCAGAGACCAAGCAGAGGCTGCAGCAGCTCTTTAAGGACAGCCAGTTCACCATCTGCTGGGGGATTTACTCCCCTTGTGATTTACCTGGGATTTATGGGTGGTGCAGATCCTAGAATGCCTGACCCATCCATTCCAAGCCTACTTTAGACATAAAGGACTGTTTGGTTGTCTGGATTTGTAAACAATCCAACATGGACGCTCCGTATGTACCCTGGCAGCATGAAATAAGAGAAGTCATTCAGATGAACCTGCGACAGAGTGGACCCTCTACACTGTCAAAATAAATGTTTTAATGATGTTTTATAAAAATAATGGAGATAATTAATCACAGCTCCCTAAGAAAGAAAGAAAGAAAGAAAGAAAGGAAGGAAGGAAGGAAGGAAGGAAGGAAGGAAGGAAGGAAGAAAGAAAGAAAGAAAGAAAGAAAGAAAGAAAGAAAGAAAGAAAGAACAAAGACTAGAGAGATGGCTCAGCAGTTAAGACCACTGGCTGTTCTTCCAGAAGACCCAGGTTTGATTCCCAGCATGCACATGATGTCTCACAACAATCTCTACCACCATTTTCAGGAATTCCAATGCCTTCTTATGAACTCTTGGAGTACCAGGAATGCAAGTGGTACACAGACATACATGTAAGCAAAGCACATATACATATAAAATAAAACATCAAAATGGAAACTGCCTCCACGTTGATATTATTAAATAAGTAAGTAAAGGGTGAAAAGAGAGGAAAAGACACTTGTCCTTATTATGGAAAAGCTAGCATTACATAAAAGGAATAATGAAACTGGTCTCTAAAGTCTTATCAGATATCCTTTCACAGTAAGCTTCTACAACTCAAAAGTGAACACAGCTCTTTATGTTGTGAGAAGAGGAGGGTTCTTTCCTATCAAATGTAATCAGGCAAGGGTCCACATTTCTTGAACTCCTGCTTCCCTTGAGCCTATTAACCAGTCTCATCAGATTGGGAACTCTATGAAATTGAGCTTCTACCAGTGGAATGAGTTGCAATTGCCACTTACACCAGTGATAAAAGATAGGCCATTTTGGCCAGTGTGTTTACTAGCCTTGTCTGGATTCTGGTGCACCCCTCTTTACAAAAAGAGAGGGGCTCCTTGCCAAAATACCTTTGAGTTGTTCTTTTGTTCTTCTGGAGGACACCAAGATTATTCTTTCCACAACAAAGTTCCTCAGTAACTTGAGTAGCTCATCTTCAACCAGATCATGCTTGCTGTTTTAAAATGCAAACTTTGTTACTATTACTTAGATACAGGGAATTTAATAGATCAGGAGCGTATCTTCCCTCATTATGCTGAGCACACTTCTGAAGAGGAAGGGATATAGGTTCCCTCACAGTGTCACACAGAGAGGAAGTGGTCAGTGCAGGAGAGGGTTAGGATTTGAGCTTCAGATTAACTGCTTTGTATATGAAAGATAGATGTGTAGGCCAGGCAGGCCTATCCAATCAGTAGTGATTGTCTAGTCCTGGAAATTACTTTGTCTCCCAAGGCCAACAAAGTAATAAGATGTCAAGAAGCCATAACACCTGGTGAATATGCACACCCAGAATATGGAACTACCTGTTTGGTCTTCCAAGGTGATTCACTTGTGTGGCTGGTTGCCTGACACCTCAAGTCTTTTCCAGATGGACTTTCCCAAGGGCCTTAGAAATCTCCCATTTCTGTGATTTGGGTCACTCTATGGTGGAGTGTTTCTGTATTATATATAAAATTTTAGGTTTTATCTCTGGTAACCTTAAAACAGTCAAAAACATCTCCCAATTCTTAACAACAAATGTTAACCCATAGCAAGGCAGGCACCTTTAGGGACAAATTCATATGTTAGTGCACATTCAAAGTAGTCTGTCCTTTTGTTTCAGCTACAACTTTTTGGAGGAAATAGATAATACCCAGAGGTATTCCTGTCCGCCATCTTTATGACACAAACTGAGCATCCCTCCATCTTACCATCTTGAACCTATGCTCCATGACCTTGATATAAACATGTCCTAAAACATGTCCAGCATGTTTCCCTCTTGAACCATGACCTAAAAGTGAGTGTGCCCCTAAAGTGCTTTCTTATAATGCATACGGATAGACTCCATGAATAAATCCTCTTTGTTCAGAAAGGACATTGATTTGCTCTTCTTATCTGCTGCAGACAATAAAAATTCCTCTACTCTTTTATTTCCTGGCTGTATACTTTTTTATATAAACCCTTTGTGTTCAGTTACAGAGAGAAAGTGAAAAAGCAAAATGGAAGCCACCAAGTGAAGGACACCCTCAGGTTTCAACTACTTGTGTCGCATCCTGTTGGTCTTGATAGGCTAGAAAAATGATGAGACCTCAAGTCACTGAGGAGCAGGGTAAGTGCTAAGACAACAGATAAAGGAGGCTGGTGGTCGCTTCGCTGTTTTCTTCTGGGTTTTGCCTGTCACCCGTTGAAAAAATTTGAATTGTTTTGGTAAGTTACTTATCATTAAAACTTAAAACATCATTCATTTCTGTAACTCAAGACAAGCGTTCTCTTCAGTTTGTACTGAGACTTCAGTATATGGTTAGCATCATGTGTCACAAAATAAACACTGCATCCACTTAGTCAGCATTTTCAGAGCCCATTCACTGTGCTACCCACTGCGATGGATACTGGGGAGAAAATGGTGAAAAGACAAACATGGGCTCTGAAGCAGAAGGCAAACAACACACAAAGAGATGCAAGGCTGCTTAAAGGTCAAGTGCTTCAAGTCACCAAGAACCAAGACTGGGGCAAGGTTCTTGAAAGGGAATTAGGAAGGTGAATATCAGATGATGGTCCCTCAAATAGTGTATCTATGACTATGCATGAAGCTACACATGCTGATGAAATGCTCTGGGGTGAGGATAAAGCAAGGTGCAAATGTGCTCTGTGAATCATAAGTTACAAAGATGCCAATAAGTGATAGAGAGTGAGAGAGAGAGAGAGAGAGAGAGAGAGAGAGAGAGAGAGAGCAGACACAAGTGTTCAACAGCATGAACTCAAAAGTGGTTCCATTTTCTGAAGAAAATTGAGAATCATCAGAAAGATGAAATGAAGGAGTATTTTGAAAAAATGAAAAATATTAATTTTGTACACATGCATGGGTATGAGTGTCCGTGTGTGTTTCTGTGTGTGTGTGTGTATGTGTGTTTGTATGTGTGTGTATGTGTGTGTATGCATGTCTGCCTCACTCAATCTGCCTTTCCACTTTGTTTACTAAGGCAAAGTCTGTCTGAAACCAGAACTTATCCACTGCAGCTAGTCTAGCAAGCAAGCTTCCCCAGGAGGACCCCATGTTTACACCTCCTGAGTCTTGGCATTATTGGTGTCCACCACACTTTCTTGGCTTATTATATGTGGCTGAACCACTTTTGAGTTCATTATACTGAGGCTCTGAACTAAAGTCCTCAAATTATATGGTGAGTGCTTTACCACAAAGCTATTATTTTCAATTTTCTAAAACTGCCCGAGTCTTCCTTCCCTCCTATTGGAAGGTCAATACAGTAGAACTGCTTGAAGAGATTTGGTGTCCCTCGGCATTTCATTCAGAAGTGTTTTGCTAGTGAGCCACTCCTATCTCTAGCCTTCCTTCCTGTGACTTCATGCTTTGTCTGTCTGATCCCCATAAGCCAATTGCCAAATGGTGGTTTCCATTCCAAACTGACTTTCACAATCCTAGTGCCTTCTAACGCACAATTTGTTCCCCGTTCCATGCTCTTCTTTCAGCAACAGATTTGCTTTTAGAAAAGCAGCCTGGAGGAACAGCAAGCACAATGTGCAGCCCATCAAGCACAGAGGGCATTTCCAACAACCCACTCCCTGCTCATAAATCACAGAACAATTGTTCCTACTGATTTGCTCAGAAATTCCATTAGACTTTCAACCCAATGATTTTGATTGATAAAAGTCATATGCATTAATGGTCTCTACTTTTTAGTTTTTAAAAAAAATAGAGTCCCTACTAACCATCTTATTAAAATAGTGAAATCTGTGGTACATTATAGTTATGTAGTAGAAATTATCATTATGAAACTAAATCCTCCTCTCTACACACTGAGAGAAGATGCCCAACTTCAAGAGCCTTTGGAAATAATCCAATCAGCCCTAGGCTTCCTGTCCATGGAAGCTGGTATCTACCCATGTGGAGATCTGCAATTCCAAAACATGTACACAGAGGTCACTGAGATTTTCAAGGAAACAAGTCATGTCACAATGACTGGAGATGTTTATATAACTTAATCTTATTTCCCTGTGGGAAGCTTGATGGATTTTTGTCTTTGAAGAACTTTGGAAGTCTATGTGGTAATCGATCTTCAGAAAATGACAATCATAACAGGTATCAAGCACAAGTTCCAGAAAAGGAAAATTAAAAATGTGAAGGAAAACTCAAGCAACACAAGTTTTTCCTTTTATTTAGGCTTGAGGATCTAAAAACAAGCCAATTGGCAGATACTTCAATAACCCTTATTAGTTAGATCACATGAGCTACAAATGTATTCTTAGACACAAGCTGACATGAAAGAAGCATATTTATGCTTATGGACATGTGTGAAAGATCCCTGTACAATCACCATTAGGACACTCACTGACTATTCCAGAAAATGTGTCAAAATCAGTTGAAGAATAAAGATACCGAGATGATGATGACATTGTAACACCATTGTAACATGCAAAGGAAGTAGACAGGCTACAAAGAGAAGAGTGGGCAGGGCATTCTGCAAGATGATCACAGTATCTTTATTATCCTCCTTCATTGGTGTTGGAGGCAAGCTTTAATGAAACAAAAAGGTGACTATTGATTTGTGCTTTCTGCGTTAGGATAGCTGCCCAAGAACCTCTCCTCAACCTAGAAAGTAGCAATGTACTGTGTTCCAGTTCTCAAGCCTAGAACCCTGAGATTCGACAACCCATTCTAGAATAGCGGACAGACCACAAGTATTACAGACATGGATGACTTCATACTTCTGTCTACGAGAAAAAAAAAAGAACCAATGTATGGCTCCTATGAAATGCTTGAGCAAATATATGCAGATTCATCAGCCTCTCACAGTTGCTGGAAGTGACTCAGGTTTGGTGGCCCATCGAGCTGCACCTTCCCTGGAATGTTATGAGTCATTTGGGCATCACCTGGATAAGGAGACCTCGTAAGTCTTCATTTTCATATCTTTTATGGATTTCTTTTGTATTATTACTAAAATATAATTACATCGTTCTCCCCCATATAGACATTGCACTCACCTAACCAAATTCCAACAAAACCTATGAGCAGATAGGAGGAAAAGTAATGAACCTTTTAGCCAGGCACTAAGGAATAAAATTAGGACTTTTTAAGAGCACACCATGAAGTATGTTTAAAATTTTAATGCTACCACAGGTTCTATGAGTTCATATGTATATAAGCCCTGTTATATCTGAAAAATGTTTTCTTGGAGTCATGTGCTACCTATGGTTCTCAGACTCTTTCTGCCTTCTCTACTTCATAGATTCATAAGCCTGGAGGGAAGAAATGCAATTTAGGTTCCCATTTAGGAATAAGCCTCTCACTCTCTACACATTGTCCAGTTGTGGGTGTCTCTGTTTAATTCCCATCTACTACAACAAGAAACTTCTCTGATGAAGTCTGGATGAGGCACTGTTCTATAAGTCTAGGAAAATTTCCTCTTATTGTTGTGTTCAGGGTATATATTGTCTGAGTCAATGGACCTGTTGTGAGGCAATGCCACCAGAGAACATATAGACATGCTTAAAACCAAATATAAAGTCTTTATTCCCAAGTCACTCAGCCTTGAACCTTGCCATTCTTGGCTTTTATGTATAAAAAAACGCATCCTGGTTTGATGTACTTTAATCATCAAGAACAGTTAGCAATATGCAGAGCTATAGAAGCCAAGAAAGCAAGGTTAGTACATTTAGGGACTTTCCTAGAACTGTGATCTATGATGGCTTAGGCCTTTGTTTTCATTTTGGCTGGTGTTAGTGTCTATGTACTGGATTCTTAGGTAACAGGGTATCAGTTGTATTAAGGTCTGGGGACCTCTTACAGACCCATCTGTGAAAGAATAGCCAGTGTCCAGTTCATATGGGCAGTGCAGTGGAAAACGCTATATACAGATTAGATGTCAGCAGTTCCCAAGTCCTATTCTTAGAATGATGGGCATTCCAATGTATACTCAATATAACCCCATCTATTGGTTGCTTTTAGCATTTCTGTGATCAAATACCTGAGAAGAAGCAACCCAGGAGAGAAAAGGGTCATTCTGGTTTACAGTGCAAAGGAATACAGCCTATCATGGCAGGGAAGGTCATAGCAACAGAAACACAGGGAGGCTGGTCATGTTCTGCAGCCAGGAAGCAGAGAGCATGAATGCTGTGCTCATCTGGTTTCCTCCTTTTTATTTACTTCATACTCCAGCCCATTGGAAAGGTGCTGCCCACATTTAGGGTGGATCTTTACACTTCAGTAAACTTCAGTTTACAATCCCCCACAGGCATGCACAAAGGTTTGTCTCCCTGGTGACCCTAGATCTTAATCAAATTCACCAGATTAACAGTCCCATTATCCTTTCTGGAAAACACAGGGCCTTAGTCACAGCTCAGAGACCCAACTTCCTTTGCTGTCTCATCCCAGTCCTAACAAAAGCACAGCAGGACACATTTAGGATGAAAACAGCTATGCATTCATTTGATATTCTTAGCTCCCGAGTTCCTCCACAACTGGGTTCAGCCTAGCTCTTTCCAATGTGTTCTTCTCAACCTTTCAAGCCTGGTGAGTTCTAATTTTTCTGAAAATCCTTCCAGTGGTTTCTAAAAATTCCCAAATCTCCAAGGGCTCATGACTTTCTCCTCTGGCATCATTTATAGAATGTCTTACTTCAAGAGGTTTGTAAATACGTAATGAAATGTATATTTTTATGTTTGGGCCATTACATCATGACTGGTGTGATTTATGGGGGGGGCAGGAGAAAGGAGCCAGGAATATGTTTTATAGAGGTACAGTGAGGTGGAAGAGGGTGCCTCTGTGGGCCTATGCTGGGGCATCCTTTCCCCCTGAGTTACTAGCCATAGGGCAGATGGATAGAGTATGGAATAGAGTTTATTTAGGGCATGGAAAAGGGAGTTGAGAAGGAAGTAGAGACAGAGAGTAGGGGAACATAGGGGAGCGGAGGAGAGGGGAGGGGAGGGGAGGGAAGAAGAGGGGAGGGGAGGGAGGAAGCTGGCCAGGGACATGTGGAGAGAGAAAGAGCAGTAAGGGGAGAGAGGGAGAAAAGGGTCAGGGAGAGAAGGGAGGGAGATAATAAGAGAGATAAGAGAGTGAGGATGGGGCAAACAGCCCCTTTTATAGTAAGCCAGGCATACCTGGCTTTTGCCAGGTAACTGTGGGGTAGAGCCTAGAAGGAATGCTAACATTCCTCCGTTTTGGTTTAATTTTTGAAAAGGAAAAACTAGACCGAGGCCAGCAGGGATAGTGTTGTCATGGTCCTTAGCTACATCCTGCTGGCTTGGGGCGACTTATCTCTGGGAAACCTAAGACAATGTGGACAGGGATGTTGGTCCAGTCTTAGGAGAGCTGGCTGTTTCCTTGCTGTCCAGGTTCTGTGGAACCATTTTTGGATAGGAAGGAGCAGATCCAGTTGAAGCATCTGTGTCTGTGAGAATAGGTCTATGGAGCATGTGGGTTGCTCCTCTGGAGCTGTCCTGGGTATAGAGTTTGAGTAAATGCCTGGACTTGGCAAGATGCTGAAACACATCTAGGTGTATTAGAGGTAAAGAATAAAGTTAAGTACATTTTGGAGAAAAGAATTTTTCTTAGGTGTAAATTTGAAACTGTTAAGTCTTGGTGGTTGGGGGTAAGGGGAGTCCCAATCCCAGGGAACAGGAGAGGAACCCCACCTCTGTAATAGGTGACAGATAAGAACTTAGACTATTGATTGGCAGGTGTATTTATCTGGATATAGTCTACTTGGTCTATGAGAGGTAGATCTCAGTGCATTTCCTGGAGCTTATAAATTTATAAATGAGATAAGTTTGTTTACAGCATGAACAGACTTTAAGGTGAGGTTAGAAAAAAACCTTTTGTGAAGCAGGAGGAGCATAAAGGGCTTTTTCTTCTGTTTAGAAGACTGAATATATACATATACACATACATATATAGCATAATGAGAAACAATGTTAAGTTTACATTTAAAGACAGTTAAAGGAAACTCAAAACCTTGACCTTGTGAATATGATAGTTGATCATATAGAGACTTTTAATGACTGCTTCTATTTCTTTAGGGATTATGGGACTGTTTAGATGGTTTATCTGATCCTGCTTTAACTTGGTATTTGATATCTGTCTAGAAAATAGTCCATTTCCTCCAGATTTTCCAGTTTTGTTGAATATAGCTTTTGTAGTATCATCTGATGATTTTTTGAATTTCCCCAGTTTCTGTTGTTATATCTCCCTTTTCATTTCAAATTTTGTTAATTTGAATACTGTCTCTGAGCCTTCTGGTTAGTCCGGCTAAGGGTTTATCTATCTTGTTGATTTTCTCAAAGAACCAGCTCCTGATTTGTTGATTCTTTGTATAGTTCTTTTTGTTTCTACTTGATTGATTTCAGCCCTGAGTTTGATTATTTTCTGCCAGTCTACTCCTGCTGGGTATTTTTGCTTCTTTTTGTTCTACAGCTTTCAGGTGTGCTATTAAGCTGGTAGTGTATGTTCTCTCCAGTTTCTTTTTGGAGGCACTCAGAGCTAAGTTTTCCTCTTAGCACTGCTTTCATTGTGTCCCATACATTTGGGTATGTCGTGCCTTCATTTTCATTAAATTATAACAAGTCTTTAATTTCTTTATTTCTTCCTTGACCAGGTTATCACTGAGTAGAATGTTGTTCAGTTTCCTTCCTTGTGTATGAGGGCTTTCTGATGTTTTTGTTTTTATTGTAGACAAGCCTTAATATGTGGTGATCTGATAGGATACATGAGATTTTTTTCAATCTTCTTGTATCTGTTGAGGCCTGATTTATGACGATTGTATTCTCAATTATAGAGAAGTTACCATGATGAGCTGAAGGTATATTATTTTGTTTTAGGATGAAGTGTTCTATAGATATCTGTTAAATCCATAACTTCTCTTAGTTTCACCATGTCTCTGTTTAGTTTTGTGTTTCCATGATCTGTCCATTGCTGAGAGTGGGGTGTTGAATTCTCCCACTATTATTGTATAAGGTACAATGTATGTTGTAATCTTTAGTAGAGATCCTTTTATGAATGAGGGTAGCCATGCATTTGGAGCATAAATGTTCAGAATTGAGAGTTCTTGGTAGGTTTTTCCTTTGATGAGTAAGAAGTGTCCTTCCTTATCCTTTTAGATAACTTTTTTGTGAAAGTTGCTTTTATTAAATTTTAGAATGGCTTCTCCTGATTGTTTCCTATAACTATTCGCTTGGAAAATTATTTTCCAGCTCTTTACTCTGAAGTAGTGTCCATCTTTGTCACTGAGATGCATTTCCTGTATGCAGGAAAATATTGGGTCCTATTTACGTATCCAGTCTTTTTATTGGAGACTTGAGTTCATTGAAGTTAAGATATATTAAGAAATAGCGATTGCTGCTTCCTGTTATTTTTGATGTTATTTTTATGTATCTGTGGATATCTTCTCTTGTGTTTGCTGAAAGATTACTTTCCTGCTTTTTCTAGGGTTTAGTTTCCGTCCTTGTGTTGGTATTTTCCATCTATTATCCTTTGTAGGGCTGGATTTGTGGAAAGATATTGTGTAAATTTGTTTTTGTCATGAATATCTTGGTTTCTCCATCGATGGTAATTGAGAGTTTTCCTTGGTATAATACCCTGGGCTGGCATTTGGGTTCTCTGAAGGTCCGTATGACATCTGGCCAGGACCTTCTAGCTTTCATAGTTTCGGTAAGAGAAGTCTGGTATAATTCTGATAGGTATAATTCTGCCTTTATATGTTACTTGGCATTTTCCCCTTACTGCTTTTAATGTCTTTCTTTGTTCTGTGCATTTGGTGTTTTGACTATTATGTGATAGGAGGAATTTCTTTTCTGGCCCAATATATTTGGAGTTTTGTAGGCTTCTTGTATGCTTATGGGCAACTCTTTCTTTAGGTTAGGGAAGTTTTCTTCTATAATTTTGTTGAAAATGTTTACTGGCCCCTTAAGTTGGGAATCTTCACTCTCTTCTATCCCTATTATTCTTAGGTTTGGTCTTCTCATTGTTTCCTGTATTTCCTGTATGTTTTGGGTTAGGAGCTTTTTGCATTTTGCATTTTCTTTGACTGTTGTGTCAATGTTTTCTGTTATCTTCTGCACCTGAGACTCTCGCCTCTATCTCTTGTATTCTGTTGGTGATGCTTGCATCTATGTCTCCTGATCTCTTTCCTGGGTTTTCCATCTCCAGGGTTGTCTCCCTTTGTGATTTCTTTATTGTTTCTATTTCCATTTTTAGATCCTGGAAGGTTTTGTTCAATTCTTTCACCTGCTTGGTTGTGTTTTCCTCCAATTCTTTAAGGGATTTTTGTGTTTCCCCTTTAAGGGCTTCAAGCTGTTTACTTGTATTCTCCTGTATTTCTTTTTTTGGCACATACAAAGTTTAATAACCTAAATCATTTCAACATCATAATATCCCTGTGTAGAGTATATAAAATTCCAGATTCTTGCAAGTCAAGGCCAAGGTGAAATAATTATCTTCTTTCTGGTCCCAGAGAATAGAAAAGTATAACTCATGTGTTTCTTGCTCTGTACCCCTTGTAGCAGAAGGGAAATTAAATCCTTCCCTGACAGGAATAGACCCTATGTGTTCTATCTGCCAGTCCTTTACAGGGATATACCCCGTCACTGAATCCACCTGTCAAGGCCACAATACAAAACAGACCTCACATGACAGTGTAGAATATCAGACAAACACCCAACAAAGAAAGAGAACTTCAGACAAATTTCTCTTAAGAATATTGATGCAAAAATATTCAATAAAATTCTTGCCAACTGAATCCAAGAACACATCAAAACAATCATCCATCATGATCAAGTAGGCTTCATCCCAGGGATGCGGGGATGGTTCAATATACAGTAATTCATCAATGTACTCCACTACATAAAGAAACTCAAAAAGTCACATGATCATTTCATTAGCTGTTGAGAAAGCATTTGACAAAATCCAACACCCCTTCATGATAAAGATCAGAAATTCAAGACCCATACCTAAACATAGTAAAAGCAATCTACAGCAAACCAGTAGCCAACATCAAAGTAAATGCAGAGAAGCTTGAAGCAATTCCACTGAAATCAGGGACTAGACAAGGTTGTCTACTCTCTCACTACTTGTTCAATATAGTACTAGAAGTCCTAGCCACAGCAATTAGACAATAAAAGAAGGTCAAAGGGATACAAATTGGAAAGGAAGAAGTCAAAATATCTTCTGTATTTCTTGAAGGGAGTTATTTATGTCCTTCTTGAAGTCCTCTATCATCATCATGAGATGTGATTTTAAATCAAAGTCTTGCTTTTCTGGTGTGTTAGGGTACCCAGGGCTTGCTGTGGTGGAAGAACTGGGTTATGATGATGCAAAGTAGCCTTGTTTTCTGTTGCTTATGTTCTTGCACTTTCCTTTTACCATCTGGTTACCTCTGGTGTTAACTGATCTTGCTATCTCTGAATGTGGCTTGTCCCTCCTGCAAGACTGTGTGTCAGAACTTCTGGGAGACCAGTTTTCTCTGGGAGGAATTTGGGTATGGAGAGCTGTGGCACAGCATCGGCTCTGGAGTGCACACAGAAACCAGAAGGATCCTGTCCCTGGCCATTCCTTGGATCCTGTGCCTTAATGGCTCAGGGTGGATGTCTCTTGGGCCAGGAATTTGAGCAGAAGTGGTGGTCTTACCTGTGCTCACAGGTGAGTCAGCACTCCTAGGAGACCAGCTCTCTCCCAGTGGTATTTGGGTAAGGAGCTCTGTGGCCCAGGATCAGTTCCAGGCACAGACAGAAACTAAATAGAAGTGAATTCTATTCATCCAGGACCTTCTTCAAGGCTTTTGTTTGTTTGTTTGTTTGTTTGTTTGTTTGTTTGGTTTTGGTTTTTTTTTTTTGAGACAGGGTTTCTCTGTGTAGCCCTGGCTGTCCTGGAATTCACTCTGTAGACCAGGCTGGCCTCAAACTCAGAAATCCGCCTGCCTCTGCCTCCCAAATGCTGGGATTAAACGCGTGTGCCACCACCGCCCGTCCCTTCTTCAAGGCTTTAAGCCAGTGGTTCTCAACCTTCCTAATTCTGTGACCTTTTAATATACTTCCTCATGTTGTAGTGACCCCCAACCATAAAATTAATTTCATTGCTACTTCATAACTGTAGTTTTTCTACTGTTATGAATCATGATGTTAACATCTATTTTCCAACAGTCTTAGGTGACCCCTGTGAAAGGGTGGTTTGACCCCTGAAGGGGTTGTGACTCATAGGCTGGGAGCTACTGCTTTAGCTAAGATCTAACATGCTATCTGTTTCCAAGCCCATGCATTTCTTCATCAAAACAAAAATGTTTACCTCCCATTCAAGTCTATAAACTACATTGCTCTCTGTTAAGATTCATTGAGAAGATGCTAGGTTTAAAATTTAGAAGTTGAAAATATGTTTCCACCATGATAAATTACACTATGTATTGGCACTTATGATTTCAAACACTAAAATAAATGATGGTGGTAAAGAGAAAGAATATATACTTGTCATTTTTAATAAGACTTTATCCTCCACTGGTCTACTTGATATATAGTCAGGTCAATCAATGATAACTATAATGAAAAAATTTATTGACTAAGAATAATCTTATTGCTCAGATGATGTTTTTCTAAAAAAAATTCTATAGATAGCTTTATAAGAATAGAAAGATACTTGAAATTTCATATTTGGGGATGACAGGTGAAATGTCAAACTGCCATGGTTAAAATAATTTTAGTTAGCATATAGTGATGCCTGGGCATCTAAAGCTGATGTATTGATGAGGGGGAAAGATCCTAGCCTAATATAGCCAGACAATTCAGATACCGAAGATTTAAAAGAGCAGGCATAGAGAAGAGGCCTCACAAGTGCCTAGAGCTAAATGTATTGATTGAAAAGATCAGCATACTAACTGAAGCATCCATTAAGCCAAAATATTCATTGTAACCAGGGAAACCAGGGGGAAATGGAAAGCTCTTAAATAATGAGATGGTTTTTGTTTTTCTGAGATGGGACTGGAATATATCTATTTCTCGAACCCCTGGACATTTTCTTCAAAAGCCTAAGATTCTTGACTATGGTGGTTATCACTCCATGAAAAATGAGAAGTATGTTATGGAACGCAATGACAGGGAAAAAGGCTTGTCGGAGGACACTGCCCTGCAAAAATAATCGCATCACTTGAGCACAATAATCATGACTAGTCTTTATAGTTAAGAGTCTAATAATCTATAGATAATGACCACCAAATAAAATTGGTATTGTACAGAAGACAGTCTGTAGTATTTTAATCATATATAAGGAGATATGTGGAAGAATTCAAGAGCCACCTATGGGTTTCAATTCATGGCCAAGAAATATTGGTCAAAATAATTATATTGAATTGGCAATGGGTATCTCTTTGCAATCTTACATACATATTAGAGACCATTAATGTATTTATTAACAGGACATTCCCTTTACCATTACTACCTTAGTTTCCAAAGACCTTAGTCTGTAGGAGACAGCATTTATTGAGATTTACTACTATATAGTCAAACATATGGACCCAAGATTATTGTCCTGCTGTGTTAAACAGTAAGATAATAGGTTTTCCATATTACTACCTGAGAATATTCCTAATGAATTTCCTAACAAGGAGTGGCTGGTACCTAGGAACGATCAGGTATCTTTTCATTAAGTTTTGCCTTTGTTGTTATTTGAAACAAGGCTTCCTGTATCCCAGGATAGTCTTAAATTTACTATGTAACCCAGATTGACTTTGAACTCCTGATCTTTCTGCCTATGCTTGGATTACTGACCCTGGACCACTATACCCAGACTCTTTTATTTTTTTCAGCTCAGAGAGGAAAGATTATAAGAAAGGAAGGATGCAACCCCTCATTCACACAAGGAGGCAAGCTATAATAGCACTGGTTCCACATGGCTAGTTATCACTTGAAGTAAAGCCAGTCCAAATTCAGTTGTGCCATTAAAGTCCACATTTTGTGAACACTTCCTATGAGAAGACTGTAAGAAGAAGAAAAATCATGATTGTAGTTATATGTTGAAATGACACCATTGTAGATATATTGGATTAAGTAAACTATATTATTGAAACTAATTTTACCTCCTCCTTTGAAACTTTTTCCCGTACACCAAAGAAAATTTCTAACATTTTATTAATTTGGTAGCCCACATCTCTAGGAAATAAAATGGAGATGATGCCTGAGATCCTAAAAATGCTTAAAAGAAAACCATGGGCTGGAGAAATAGCTTGTTTGTAATGTACTTGCAGTGCAAATGTAAAGAACAGAGTTTGATTTTTAGAACCCACATGAAAGACGAGGCATATTTGCCGTTGGTTGTCCACCAGAACTTGATGATAAGACCGTATTTCTGAAACACCATGCACACTGGTCATAGGATATAGAAAACTCAAGTTGGTACTGACCAGGAAGCATTTTCCCTGTTTACCAGATATCATAGTATTCAAAAGTGCTATGTAGGTAGCTGAGGGGAAATGTCACCAATAGTTTTGCCCAGCTGTGAATTATTTGAGCTAAAATTATGAGTGATGTGGCAAAAGATGCCCATTGGATCAGTAGTGGCACACACATTAGGAGAGCAAATGACCACTTTCCTACTTGGATTTAGGATCTGCTCCATAGGAGAAATCGCCTGCCTAGTTTTGTAATTCTGGTCAAGAACCTATGGTTGGGGAGCTCATAGGACCCAGAGCTGAAACTAGTGTTAGTTTTCTGCTAAATGGGCATAGTATCAAACTGCCATTTAAATTTGTATCGTTCTACCCATAGATTAGTTCAGCTCTTGGACCTTATTGGGGGAGTTTCTTTGTATAGTGGGCGGTGTTTAACACAGAAACTCGTAGGTGCTCAAAGTGAAGAAAATAAGTGACTGGGGAGTTCTTGGTCACAAATGGAACATTTATAACACCGTCTCCTCACCTGAGGCTCAAGGAGCATCATGAAAGAATGAAAAAGATTGTAAGATTCAGAGATTGAGGAAGACCAAGGCAAAACAGTGTTTTCTTTTTATTTTATTTTATTTTATTTTTTATTGGATATATTCTATATTTACATTTCATTTCCCTTTTTTTTGTTTCCCCACCCACCTAAGGTCCCACATGCCCTTTTCCCTCCCCTTGCTCCCTCATCCACCCCTTCCCACTTCCCTGTTCTGGTATTCCCCTACACTGATGCTTTGATCCTTTCCAGTGCTAGTGTCCATTCCTTTCTTCTTGTCAGACATCATTTGGTATGTGAATTGTGTCTTTGGTGTCCCAAGATTCTAGGCTAATATCCACTTATGAGTGACTGCATACCATGGGTATTCTTTTGAGACTGGGTTACCTCACTTAGTATGATGTTCTCCAGCTCCATCCATTTCTCTAAGAATTTCATGAGTTCATTGTTTCTAATGGCTGAATAGTACTCCATTGTGTATATATACCACATTTTTTGTATCCATTCCTCTGTTGAGGGACATCTGGGTTCTTTCCAGCTTCTGGCTATTATAAATAAGGCTGCTATGAACATAGTGGAGCATGTGTCCTTATTGCATGCTGGGGAATCTTCTGGGTATATTCCCAGGAGTGGTATGGCAGGGTCCTCTGGAAGTATCATGTCCAGTTTTCTGAGGAACCGCCAGACTGATTTCCAGAGTGGTTGTACCATCTTGCAGTCCCACCAGCAGTGGAGGAGTATTCCTCTTTCTCCACATCCTCACCAACACCTGATGTCTTCTGAGTTTTTAATCCTATCCATTCTGACAGGTGTGAGGTGAAATCTCAGGGTTGTTTTGATTTGCATTTCTCTAATGACTAATGATGTTGAACATTTTTTAAGGTGTTTCTCAGCCATCCAAAAACAGTGTTTTCTAGATGCCACAGAACTACTGCACTCACAGGAACCGTGTTTGTGTGCATGAGATGGACCTCATCAACACTCCAGCAGGGAAGGAGTAGGGGGTTCATGAGCCCCCATTCGTAGCTAAGGAGATACTGACAATTGATGTCTTCTAGGAGATGGAGCGTTTTCTTTAAGAGTGTGGTCCCTGGTAAGTCAACTGTACTCCAGTGGAAGGCCCTTCCCTGGGAATGTATAGACACTATAAACTGGACTCAAGCAGGGGTTTGGTGGTTTTTAGAGGATTTTGGGGGTGGGGGGGAAATTGCAATTATAACGTGATTATACAATTTCTCTGGTCTCTTTATTCCCTCTGTCCCCTCACATTTCTTCCCTCCCCACTCTCCTCCTTCAAATTCATGTCCTCCTTTTTCATTAATTACTACTACATACATATATGTATTTTGATATACACATTTTCCTAATTATAACTACAGAGTCCACATAATGTAGTACTTGTATGTGTGTTTTCAGACCTGATTATTTGGCACTAGACAACCAATTGCAGTGATGCCCTCTGCGGAGGACTACCTGTCCAACCCAGCTTTATTTGTTTGCCTGCAGGTCTTTGTGTAGGGCTAAGGACTCTTGAGCTACTGCACATCCAGTTCGGCATGTTCATTGGCTTCATCCATGTTCATTTGGGCAGTCATGTTACTGATATTTTACAAGTATAGCTTCTAATGATTAAAGGAGACAAAACCTTCCAGCAAAGTTCCTTGTACTCCCCAACTTATGATCTTTCAATCCGCCCTTCCAGAATGTTTCCTGCACCTTAGGTGTGGGAGCATTTTGAGAATATATCCATTGGGATTGGACTGGACAATTGTGCATTTTGCCAATTGGTTTTCGAAGAGGACATGAAGTTGAAGAGATAAGGATGTGGTAGAAGATCTAGGAGAAGTTAGGGAGAGCAAAAGTGAGTATTATTGAGATTCATTGTATGAAATCCTCAAATAGTTAATAAAACCATTCGTTTTTAAAACTTGGCCCAGTGATGTGCTTGGAAGAAGGTGGTAAGGGGCTTGTAAGGGGCGAGAGAGAGGTGAGCTCCTGGGACCCGGTGGCCAGACAGCCTAGCCTATTTGGCAAGCTCCTAGCCAGTGATGAGCCTTGGCTGAAACACAGAGTGGGCTGTGTCTGTAGAACCACACCCACCATTGATCTCAAGCCTCCACATACATATACGAAGACACATACTTGAACATACATAAGCACGCATATACATAGACACTCACAAATAAACTTTAAGGGAGTCATAAAGAAGCCAGTGTACTGTGCAGAACAGAAATTCTTTCTGATCTGTGAGGTTAATACATTCAGGTTTCTCCCAGACACCAAAGAAAATGTTTTGATGGATGATATTACTTGCTTCTGCCTTCTTCAAGTTCTTTGTTCCCTTAAGTGTCACTGTCATAAGCCAGCCACAGGACATACTGCTCAGGTCACTGGCCACCATCATTTTAAAGAAAGAAGCCAACCACCAGAACTTGAATTGTCCTAAGCCTTCTCCACTTTTCATTACTTCTTCATTTTCCTTTTCTTCCTCCTCCCTCCTCCTCTACCTCTCCTTCCTCCTCCTCTTCCTTTTCTCCTCTTGCTGACCTATTTCACATGAAGTCCAAGTTCATACTCTTAAGTTTCTCAAAGTTCTCCAAGGCGATCATAATATTTGGTTCATTTCTAAGCTCATCTTCAAAATATAATCACATGGCACATATAGGTTATTACACAATCAGTACTATGCATTTTCAGGGTGCACTTTCACATTTTTCCTAATGAGTACATTGGTGTGGAAGGGTCTGCTTATGGGACATTTGGATTAATACAGAGTTTACCAAAGCAGGATCAGCTGAATCATATAAATGTACAATCTTGCAATGCACTAGTTCTCAAAATTCCACCCTCTCTCATTTATGCTCTCAGCCCTTGACTGTTTTATCCTAAGTAGCTATTTGAGTCTATAAAATTTCTACAGAAAATTTTTAATGTCTAATTAATGTCTATCAACCTCAACGCTCATTTGAAGACAGGCATTTTCTTGACTGACAAGTGCTATATATTTCATGTTTCCTTTCACTGTACTCTACTCAATACGCTCTGGAATAGTCATCATCGTCAGGTTTAAAGAATTAATGGAGGAGGCTGGGGATGCTGTGTGGGGATGAGACCAAGAATGGCCAACGAGTGTGCTGTTCTCCTTGCTTTGGAGGAGGAGACAGCATGAAGAAAAGTACTGCTGCCCTGGCATGTTGATAACTGACACAGAAAGTGCTGGGATTTGGGGGTCACATGGGCAGCTATGTGACTAGTCCAAAAATAAATGACTGGGTTTTTTTTTTCATCTAAGTAACAAAAATGAAGAATATAAGCATTTTATTTCCTCAACAAATGCTGTGGAGGACCTGGAAATGTTAGCCCAGGCTGGCCATAAACTAGAAATATAGTCAAGGGTGATGGATTTCTGATCTTCCAGCCTCCACTTTCCAAATGCTGGGATTACACGTGTGTCCCATCGTGCACAGTGTAGGTGGTGCTAGGAACTGAACTCAGCACTTTGTGTGTGATAGGCAAACACTCCATCAGCTGAGCTACATACATAGCCAGTGGGGGGGGGTGCGCACGTGCGTGCATATTAAAAATAATGATAGCTTTGGCTCTGACCTCATAGCACATGCAAGTAGTTAATTTGGGATGAATCACAAACCCAATGCTAAAAATTACAACACCTCTAAATCAAACGCAAGAAAATATCATTGCCATTTTAAGATGGGTAAAGATTAATTTCACAAGACATGAACAACATTAACCATAACAGAAAACATTAATAAATTGGACTTCCTCAAATTATACATATCTGGTGTTCAAATAACACTATGAAAAGAAGAAAAAGAAAGCCATATGCTGGGTGAAATATCTACAGCACAGAAAACCAAAGCAGGACTTGTATTCAGGAAGCAGAATACATTCATATAATTCAATAGCATGAAAGTTAAATAACTTAATAAAATATGTGTGAGAACCTGAATAGGTATTTATAGAATAAAATATAGCCAATAAACACATTTTATTGTATTGGGCAGCTTTATCCATGAGAGTAAAATGAAAGTTACTAGCACAGTGAGATGATGAGTCCTTATACCACTAAGTGGGCTAGAAGGAAAGACACAGACAACAGGATATATACACAAGAATGCAGGGCAGTTGAAACATGCATGTGATTAGGAACTGTAAACACTACAAGCACTTAGTAGAAGTCTTTGCTTTCTTTAAATGTTAAACACACATTGGCCCTATGTTTTATCAATCCCACCCATAGGTATGCAAGATAAGTCACACATTATCACACTTTCAGAATATCCTGTCCTTTTGCTTCAGCTAAAGGTTTTTAGAGGGAAAAAAGCCAGTCAAGGATCACAAACCCAGTGTGAGGTATTCTTTTAGATACCTAGAGCAAACTTGGTTCATTATGATATTGAAATAGCCATGTTGAGAACATTGGTGTCTGTCATTTTATGCCTAAACTGAACATACTCAGAAATGTTTTCTGTATGCTATCTTCAACTTTTCAACATGTGCTCTATGATCTTGAACTAAGACTGCCCAGAAACCATCTTTCCATCTTAAACCATGGCCTTACAGTGAGCATGTGGAAAAATTGTGCCTGCCTTTAAAGTGCTTACATAGATCAATACTCGTATACCTTCTAAATAAAATCTCCATGTTTCCAATTCTTTGATGAGAAAGTTGCTTGTAGCTAAGTTACCTGCTCCACTCACTTGCTGAAGATGATGTATCTTTTTCTCCCCGACCCCTTTCTCTCTTTTCTTTCAAAGAAAATGTGTTTATTGATTATACTGCAAGGGGCAGCAGACTGCTTAGTAACAAAAGGACTCGCTGCTGTTCATTGTTCTGTCTTTTGTCCTTTGTCATCCTAACTGTGATGATTGTCACTTACCAGAAGAGAACATAGCATGTCCCTTTTGAAACTGAGAGCATATGGGCAAACACAAATCCTGTTTACGGATCACTTGTACCAGCTTTATTGATAATAACTAAAAACTGCAAACTGCTCAGGTCCAACAAGACAGTGGGTAAACAAACTGTCTGGGAGTTCGACAAAAGATTTCTAGTGAACAGTTTGAAACAAATAAGCAAAGGCAGCCGGAGAACAAGGGCGGCTGGTGGTGCAGGTCAGTAGAAAGTGCTTGCCTAGTATTCACAAGGCCCTGGCTTTCATCTCTACACTAGAGGAATTTTTAAAAATACATGAAAAATCTAGATTTCTTGTACTTTGTTTTGGTTTTTCTTTTGGTTTGTTTGAAGTTTTTTCTTTGTTTTCCTGTTTGTTTTCTAAAGAGAAAGAAAACAGCCTGGAGAGTGCTCAGCGGTTAAGAGCACTGACTGCTCTTCCAGAGGTCCTGAGTTCAAATCCCAGCAACCACATGGTGGCTCACAACCACCTGTAATGGGATCTGAGGCCCTCTTCTGGTGTGTCTGAAGATAGTAACATTGTGCTCACATACATAAAATAAATAAATCTTAAAATCACAAGGTCTTTTAAAGAGAGAGAGAGAGAGAGAGAGAGAGAGAGAGAGAGAGAGAGAGAGAGAGGAGAGAGAGAAAGGATATGGAGTTGAGAGGGGGGAGGTAGGAAGGATCTGGGAGGAATTGGAAGAGGGAAAACTATGATCAGAATGTATTATATGAAAAATATATTTCCAATAAACATGTATTTGGTGCTATTTTAAAACATTAAAGCCATATTGCCTGCAGCTTCCCGCCCAGCTGGCGGTGGGGAAGCCGGAGGGTCACCCAGCGTCCCAGGTGCTCAGAACCATCCGGCGGCGGCGGCAGAACCAGGTACCCGACACAGCCCAAGCTTAAGACCTTCGGGGACTCAGGCCTGGAGTGGGAGTTGGGCACAGAATAGCGGGTGCACTCTGCACTCGCGCGCGGGGCGGACCCCGAGCTCCCTGCAGGCAGCTGCCATATTGCCTGCAGCTTCCCGCCCAGCTGGTGGTGGGGAAGCCGGAGGGTCACCCAGCGTGCCAGGTGCTCAGAACCATCCGGCGGCGGCGGCAGAACCAGGTACCCGACACAGCCCGAGCTTAAGACCTTCGGGGACTCAGGCCTGGAGTGGGAATTGGGCACAGAATAGCGGGTGCACTCTGCACTCGCGCGCGGGGCGGACCCCGAGCTCCCTGCAGGCAGCTGCCATATTGCCTGCAGCTTCCCGCCCAGCTGGCGGTGGGGAAGCCGGAGGGTCACCCAGCGTCCCAGGTGCTCAGAACCATCCGGCGGCGGCGGCAGAACCAGGTACCCGACACAGCCCGAGCTTAAGACCTTCGGGGACTCAGGCCTGGAGTGGGAATTGGGCACAGAATAGCGGGTGCACTCTGCACTCGCGCGCGGGGCGGACCCCGAGCTCCCTGCAGGCAGCTGCCATATTGCCTGCAGCTTCCCGCCCAGCTGGCGGTGGGGAAGCCGGAGGGTCACCCAGCGTCCCAGGTGCTCAGAACCATCCGGCGGCGGCGGCAGAACCAGGTACCCGACACAGCCCGAGCTTAAGACCTTCGGGGACTCAGGCCTGGAGTGGGAATTGGGCACAGAATAGCGGGTGCACTCTGCACTCGCGCGCGGGGCGGACCCCGAGCTCCCTGCAGGCAGCTGCCATATTGCCTGCAGCTTCCCGTCCAGCTGGTGGTGAGGAAGCCAGAGTCAGCCAGTGTGCCAGGTACCCAGACCCAGCCGGAGGCCGAACCAGCCTCCCATCCAGCCAGTGGCAGGGAAGCTGGAAACCGGACCCAGCCAGCTTCCCAGCAGCTTGGGACCAGCAGGCGGAACCAGATAACTGAGATATCCCAACTTTAAGACCCCTGGGGAAACAGGATATCAGACAGCGAACCCTGAGCAGGAGCAGTGCAGAGCAGCCGCCCAACAGGCGGAACCAAATACCTGGGATATCCTGAGGTTAAGACCTCGGGGGACTCAGGCCACCTGTCAGCAATCTGTGAGCAAGAGCCCCGCAGGACAGTGATTCAGGTATCCCAGTCACTGGGAAATAGCCTTACAACCCCACAGGAGGGTCAAGCACCAGCTAGTATCTACAGGACCAACTAACACCAGAGTTAACCAGATGGCAAAAGGCAAACGTAAGATTGCTACTAACAAAAATCAAGGCAATATGGCGGCATCCGAACCCAGTTCCCCAACAGCAATAAATATTGGATACCCCGAAACACCAGAAAAACAAGACTCAGATCTAAAATCACTGGTCAGGATGCTGATAGAGGAACACTTAGATAAATCTCTTAAAGTAATACATGAGAAAATAGATCAAAAGCTAGAAGCCATTGCAAGACAAACACAATTAAATCCCAGATATCTCAACACACCAGAAAAACAAGACTCAGATCTAAAATCACTGGTAAAGATGCAGATTGAGGATCACTTAGATAAATTTCTTAAAGTAATAGAGGAGAAAATAGATCAAAAACTAGAAGCCCATACAAGGCAGACACAAAAATCACTTAAAGAAATCCAGGAGAATATAGAGCAAAAAGTGAATCCCAATAAGGGGGAGAAACAAAAATCACCCAAAGAAATACAAGAGAACATGGGTCAACGAGTAGAAGTCATAAAGGAGGAAACACAAAAATCCCTTAAAGAATTACAGGAAAACACAAACAAGCAACTGAAAGATCTGAGCAAAACCATACAAAATCTAAAAACAGAAGTAGAAACAACTAAGCAATCGCAAAGGGAGACAATGTTGGAAATAGAAAACCTTGGGAAGAAATCAGGAGTCATAGATGCAAATATCAACAATAGAATACAAGAGATAGAAGACAGAATCTCAGATGCTGAAGATACCATAGGAACCATGGATTCAACAATTAAAGAAAATGCAAAATGCAAAAAGCTGGTAACCCAAAACATTCAGGAAATCCAGGACACAATGAGAAGACCAAACCTAAGGATTATAGGGATAGATGAGAATGAAGATCTACAACTTAAAGGGCCAGCAAATATCTTCTACAAAATTATGGAAGAAAATTTCCCCAACCTAAAGAGAGAGATGCCCATGAATATACAAGAAGCCTTTAGAACCCCAAATAGACTGGACCAGAACAGAAATACTTCCCGTCACATAATAGTCAAAACCCCAAATGTACTAAACAAAGAAAGAATATTAAAGGCAGTAAGAGAAAAAGGACAAGTAACATATAGAGGAAGACCTATCAGAATTACACCAGACTTCTCACCTGAGACCATGAAAACTAGAAGATCCTGGGCAGACCTTATGCAGACCCTAAGAGAACACAAACTTCAGCCAAGACTACTATACCCAGCGAAACTCTCAATTGCCATAGATGGGGAAACCAAGATATTCCACGACAAAACCAAATTTGCAAGATACTTATCTACAAACCCAGCCCTACAAAGGATAATAGGGGAAAAATACCAACACAAGGGGGGAAACAACACCCCAGAAGAAACAAGATAGAAACCCCATCTCATCCAACCCAAAAGAAGAGAACCACTCAAATACAAATAATAATAACAATTCCCAAAATGTCAGGAAGTAATAATTACTATTCCTTAATATCTCTTAATATCAATGGACTCAATTCCCCAATCAAAAGACACAGACTAACAGACTGGATACGGAAACAGGACCCTACATTTTGCTGCATACAGGAAACACATCTCAGTGTCAAAGACAAACACCTCCTTAGAGTAAAAGGCTGGAAGACATTTCTACAAGCAAATGGTCCCAGGAAACAAGCTGGAGTAGCCATTCTAATATCAGATAAAATCGACTTTCAACCTAAAGTCATCAAAAGAGACACAGAAGGTCACTTCCTGCTTGTCAAAGGGAAAATCCACCAAGAAGAATTCTCAATACTGAACATCTATGCACCAAATGCAAGGGCACCCTCATTCGTAAAAGAAACTTTACTAAAGCTTAAAGCACACATCGCACCTAACACAATGATTGTAGGTGACTTCAACACTCCACTCTCCTCAATGGACCGATCAGGAAAGCAGAAACTAAACAGGGACACAGTGAAACTAATTGAAGCTTTGGACCAATTGGATTTAACAGATCTATATAGAACATTCCATCCTAAAACAAAAGAGTATACCTTTTTCTCAGCACCGCACGGTACCTTCTCAAAAATTGATCATATAATTGGTCACAAGACAGACCTCAACAAATACAAGAAGACCGAACTAATCCCATGTCTCCTATCGGATCACTATGGAGTAAAAGTGGTCTTCAATAGCAAGAAGAACTACAGAAAGCCCACATACACATGGAAACTGAACAATACTCTACTCAATGACACCCTGGTCAAGGAAGAAATAAAGAAAGAAATCAAAGACTTTTTAGACTTCAATGAAAATGAAGGTACGACCTACCCAAATCTCTGGGATACAATGAAAGCAGTGCTAAGAGGAAAACTCATAGCCCTGAGTGCCTCCAAAAAGAAACTGGAAAGAGCATACACTAGCAACTTAACAGCACACCTGAAGGCGCTGGAACAAAAAGAAGCTAACTCACCCAGGAGGAGTAGAAGAGAGGAAATCATCAAACTAAGGGCTGAAATCAATCAAGCAGAAACAAAGAGAACCATACAAAGAATCAACAAAACCAAGAGCTGGTTCTTCGAGAAAATCAACAAGATAGATAAGCCCTTAGCTAGACTAACCAAAGGGCACAGAGATAGTATCCAAATTAACAAAATTAAAAATGAAAAGGGGGATATAACAACAGAAACAGAGGAAATTCAAAAGATCATCAGATCCTACTACAAAGGCCTATACTCAAAACAACTGGAGAATCTGGAGGAAATGGACAATTTCCTAGACAGATACCAAATACCAAAATTAAATCAGCATCAAGTAGACCAGCTAAACAGTCCCATAACCCTTAAAGAAATAGAAGGGGTTATAGAAAGCCTCCCAACCAAAAAAAGTACGGGACCAGATGGTTTTAGTGCAGAATTCTACCAGACCTTCAAAGAAGACTTAACACCAATACTCTTCAAACTATTCCACAAAATAGAGACAGAAGGGACACTGCCCAACTCATTCTTCGAAACCACAATTACGCTGATACCTAAACCACAAAAAGATCCAACAAAGAAAGAGAACTACAGGCCAATTTCTCTTATGAATATAGATGCAAAAATACTAAATAAAATCCTTGCCAACCGAATCCAAGAGCATATCAAAACAATCATTCACCATGATCAAGTAGGCTTCATTCCAGGAATGCAGGGATGGTTCAATATACGGAAATCCATCAATGTAATCCACTACATAAACAAACTAAAAGAAAAAAACCACATGGTCATCTCATTAGATGCTGAAAAAGCATTTGACAAAATTCAGCATCCTTTCATACTAAAAGTCTTGGAAAGAGCAGGAATTCAAGGCCCATACCTAAACATAGTAAAAGCAATCTACAGCAAACCAGTAGCCAACATCAAAATAAATGGAGAGAAACTTGAAGCAATTCCACTAAAATCAGGGACTAGACAAGGCTGTCCTCTCTCTCCATATCTTTTCAATATAGTACTTGAAGTTCTAGCGAGAGCAATCAGACAACATAAGGAAGTCAAAGGGATACAAATTGGAAAGGAAGAAGTCAAAGTATCATTATTTGCAGATGATATGATAGTCTACTTAAGCGATCCAAAAAACTCCACCAGAGAACTTCTACAGCTGATAAACAACTTCAGCAACGTGGCTGGTTATAAAATTAACTCAAGCAAATCAGTAGCCTTCTTGTACTCAAAGGACAAGCAGGCTGAGAAAGAAGTTAGGGAAATAACACCCTTCACAATAGCCACAAACAACATAAAGTACCTTGGCGTAACTCTAACCAAACAAGTGAAAGATCTGTATGACAGGAACTTCAAGTCCCTGAAGAAAGAAATCGAAGAAGACCTCAGGAGATGGAAAAATATTTCTTGCTCCTGGATTGGCAGGATCAATATAGTAAAAATGGCCATCTTGCCAAAAGCAATCTACAGATTCAATGCAATCCCCATCAAAATCCCAAATCAATTCTTCATAGATCTAGAAAGAGCAATTCTCAAATTCATCTGGAGCAACAAAAAACCCAGGATAGCTAAAACTATTCTCAACAATAAAAGGACTTCTGGGGGAATCAATATCCCTGACCTCAAGCAGTACTACAGAGCAATTGTGTTAAAAACTGCATGGTATTGGTACAGCAACAGGCAGGTAGATCAATGGAATAGGATTGAAGACCCAGAAATTAACCCACAGACTTATGGTCACTTGATCTTTGATAAAGGAGCCACAACCATCCGGTGGAAAAAAGATAGCCTTTTCAACAAATGGTGCTGGTTCAACTGGAGGTCAACATGCAGAAGAATGCGAATTGACCCACTCTTATCTCCTTGTACTAAGATCAACTCCAAGTGGATCAAGGACCTCCACATAAAACCAGACACACTGAAACTATTAGAAAAGAAACTTGGGAAGACCCTGGAGGACTTGGGCACAGGGGAAAAGTTCCTGAACAGAACACCAATAGCTTATGCTCTAAGATCAAGAATCGACAAATGGGACCTCATAAAATTACAAAGTTTCTGCAAAGCAAAGGACACTGTCAGAAGGACAAAACGGCAACCAACAAAGTGGGAAAAGATCTTCACCAACCCCACATCCGACAGAGGGCTAATATCCAATATATACAAAGAACTCAAGAAGTTAGACCGCAAAGAACCAAATAACCCTATCAAAAAATGGGGCACAGAGCTAAACAAAGAATTCTCACCAGAAGAAATTCGGATGGCCGAGAAACACCTTAAAAGATGTTCAACATCATTAGTCATCAGGGAAATGCAAATCAAAACAACCCTGAGATTCCACCTCACACCAGTCAGAATGGCTAAGATTAAAAACTCAAGAGACAACAAGTGCTGGCGAGGATGTGGAGAAAGAGGAACACTCCTCCACTGTTGGTGGGATTGCAAAATGGTAAAACCGCTCTGGAAATCAGTTTGGCGGTTCCTCAGAAAATTGGGCATGTTACTTCCAGAGGACCCTGGCATACCACTCCTGGGCATATACCCAGAGGATTCCCCTGCATGCAATAAGGACACATGCTCCACTATGTTTATAGCAGCCTTGTTTATAATAGCCAGAAATTGGAAGCAGCCCAAATATCCCTCAAAGGAGGAATGGATACAGAAAATGTGGTATATTTATACAATGGAATACTACACAGCAATTAAAAATAATGAATTCATGCAATTTGTAGGTAAATGGTTAGACCTGGAAAATATCATCCTGAGTGAATTAACCCAATCACAAAAGAATGCACCTGAAATGCAATCACTGATAAGTGGATATTAATGAGCCCAGAAGCCCTAAATACTCAAGACACAAATAGCAAGTCAAATGATTCCCAAGAAGAAGAAAGGAGAGGACCCTGGGCCTGTAAAGATTGCTTCCAGTTTAGTAAAGAAACCGAGGGGGGAGGGGGAATTATTGGGGAACAGATGGGGGGGAGAGGAACTATGGGAACTATGGTGGGTGGGAACTGGGAAAGGGGAAAGCCTTTGGAATGTAAACATAGAATATAGAAAATAAAATTAAAAAAAAAAAAAAAAAAAAAAAAAAAAAAAAAAAACATTAAAGCCTTCCTATTTCCATTTAAATTTACATCTTAGTAAAATGAACTTTTCAGCATTTCAGATACTCTATAGCGAGCAAAATAAAAGATACCCCCATTAAAAAAATAAAAATGCTGGGCTGGGTTGTCTGTCAATCAAATTCCAGAGATTCATCATTCTCTGCCTCTCCAAAGGCCACCTTTCCCCACTGCTACTGAGGATTCCAGTTTAATCTCAATGGATAAAACTCAGGGGTCAGAGTTTAGATCCTCAGCACCAATGTAAAAAGCCAAGTGCAAACTGCAAAAACTCATACTTGTAATCCTAGTTTTAGAGAGGCGGAGACATGCTAGATCTCAGCGGCAAGCCAGCTTAGTGCAATCAGTGAGCAAAATAAGGCGGAGAGCACATTGAGGAAGACACCATCAACCTCTGGTATCTACATATATGTGTGCCTACACCTACACAATTCTATATACTACAGAAAAGACTATGACGATGCCACTTGATGTTGACAGCCTAGAGATTTTGCTTTTGAGCTTTCGATGGAAAGGTGGACTTATGAAGCTGGGCAGTAGGCATAGCCGATGGAAGACTGGAGTTGTCTCATGTTCCCAGAGAACTAAGCACTCTGTGCTGGTTTGAATCAGAATAGCCCCCACAGACTCGTGTGTTTGAATGCTTAATCATCAGAGAGTGGCCCTACTTGAGAACCATTAGAAGGAATGACCTTGTTGGAGCAGCTATGGCCTTGTTGGAGGAAGTGTGTCTCTGGTGGTGGGCTTTAAGGCTTCAAAAGATGAAGCCAAGCCCAGTGTCACTTTCCCCCTTCTGTTGCCAGCTGATCTGGGTATAGAACTCTCAGCTCCTTTACCAGCACCATGACTGCCTGTTTGCCACCATGCTCTCTGCCATGATGACAATGGACTGGCCTCTGAAACTGTAAGCCGGCCCCAAGTAAACGCTTTCTTTCACAAGAGTTGCCATGGTTAGGCTGTCTCTTCACAGCAACAAAACACTGACTAAGACACATTACTTCCAGTTTTTATTTTTTTAATAGACTCCTTTGTGTTATTCCTTGACATTTTCATACATATATAAAATGTACTCTGGTCATTGTCATCCTGCGTTATGCTCTCAAATCCCATTCTTAACTCTTGTGGAATCTTTTCTTTCCAACAAGCTCCCCACCTATTTCCATGTCTTTCCCTTTGCTATGTTTTTACATTTTTGTGACCCATTGAGTTTAATTAGGGCTGCTTGCAGGAGCATGGGTGTGGGGTTGGTGACGAGTGCATGAGCAGCTTACCATTGGCTATGACACTGAAGGAAATGAGCCCCTTTCTCCTAGCACGAAAAGCCAATAGCTCCTCAAGTATGGATGGAGCCTCACGAAGCCTCATGCCCACCCATGATGGAATGTTGATGGTCTCGATCATGTGCAAGTCTCATGCAGGTTAGCATGGCTGATATGACTATCTTAGGGTCACGGCCATGCCATGTCCAGAAGAGAGCATTTCACAGCCCTCTCCCTATCCTTTGGTTCTTACACTCTTTCTGCCCGCTCTCCAGCAATGATCTCAGCCTTGCTTACAGTTTTAAAGAATTGCTTTCACATCACATTTTCTGAACACATTTCTGTGTTGCTATGGCAAATTCAGTAAATGTATTTCCAAGAGCTAAATGAAAGCCCTATGGGCAGTTCATAAGCAGATGATTGAAGCCTTCAAAGGGGAAATGTTGGGGGAGGGGAATTGATCATTTAAATTACTAAAATACAAATATTTAATTTTCTTGATTAAAAAATTCAAAGAAGATGCACAGTTGCAGCTGATATTTGGACATCAAGATGTCATAATGCTTCCAAAAATACTGATAATTTGTACTGCATATGTTTTTAAGATTTTTAAATATATAAAATGTAACTATACACACCTTTAATTCCAGCATTCAAAAGACAGAAGTATGTGGAAACGTATGAATCCAAGGCCAGCCTGTTCTACATAGTCAGCTCTAGGTCAGCTAGGGCTACATGGTGAAGTCAAGCCTCCAAAAGAGATTCTAAATAAAGCAAGTCCATAGGCATTGGAAACCTAGAGTCACGGGAACAGCCCTTTGGCTTAGACTCTCTGGCAAATAATCAGGACCAAACTGGTAAAAAAACATCTTATGGCTATGATCGTCTATTTGGCACCATGGCAAACTCAATGCCAAATCCCAATGAACTACTTTTCTTCTTATTCTTTTCTATACTCCCATTTAGACATCCAAAGATACAATTTACATAATAGCCAGAGTCATTAAACATTTTCTGCTAAAGGCCATGCAGTAAGTGTTTTAGGAAGGACAGGCTGTGTTCTCTGTGACAGCCACTGAGCTCTGACACTGCAGCTGGAAAGCAGTCATAGGGAAATGGGTAAGGAAATGGACGTGTGGATCCCAGTAAAACTTTTTATGGAAGCTGTAATCAAATTTCATTTAAATTTTGTGGCATAGAATATTCCTTCGTAACTTTGAAACCACTTAATGATAGTAAAAATCATCCTCCACTTGAGTGAGATACATAAGGAAATAATGGACCAGATATGGCCCAAAGGCAGTTGGGTTGTGGTACTGATATATATCCCTTAGCTACCTGACTTTTGTGAGGCCATTTAGCTTTCCTGAGTCTTTTTCTTTATCTGTACAACTGAGGTTCATGGGGTATTTAATACATAAAACACGGAGACATTCTGTTGATTTTTTAAAAGAACTTCAAAAAAAATCTTACAATTCAAAATATGATGAAATATATTTAACATCATATGCCGTACGTTGAATGTTATTGTACAAGTGATTGCCATTATGATATTGCATAAGCCACAGGATTATAACACTGGCAATGAAGAGTGTGATGTAAACCTTTCATAAACACAACACAATTTCGTTTTTAATCATGCTCAACTATCCTGTTTCATCTTTCTTAGTTGAGTGGATCTGATGATAGATCAGGACTATTTGGAGAGTCAGCGGAAAGGGAAGCACAGGTCAAAGTGTAGTTCAATTCCTGTTTGAAAGCTTTCCCTCATCTATTGAAGCAGCAGCTTTTCTCCCCCGAGACCTTTCAGGGGGAGAGAGAGGCCATCTGCTCTAGATGACTCCAATTTTCACCTGCCCGGAGGCAGATGATCTGGGGTTGGATACATAATCAGTTACTACTTGAATGAAGCTGAAAGGAGACCACCACAAACATGGCTGTCCCAGTGTCATTTCCAGCTCCAGCATACCCAAGTGGAAAGGCAGAGTCTTTTACACTCTTTCATGCCCTAATATTAGGGAGCTAGTTGATATTAGCCACCTTTAAAGACATTAGGGCTAGACCCCTGCCTCATAGTGAGCAGGTTGTAAAGCCAATAACTAAAACTTAGGGGAACTAATTACCGGGGAGAAGAATACAGACTGAATCCTGTCTCTGCTTCTGGAAAGATATGTGACACCCTGAACTGCCCAGGTCATTAATAGTTAACTACCTGAACCTGCTTTCAGAAGCCCTAAGCCTTACATGATGACTGCCCAGTAGGAGGCTTTATGATAAAGAACAAAGAAGTATCACTGCCAATGTAAAAGTTAATCCCATCCCCTGGACAGGAACACCCCCCCCCCCGCAAGAAATCTGTTTCTTCTGAAGCCTTTAAAACTGGTACAAAGCCTGTCAAAAATGTAATCAGAACAATTATCACTCCGGCCATTCTCTCCCCCCGCCTCCCACTCTCTCTCTGTGTCTGTGTGTGCATGCGCGCGCGTATGATCTGCCTTTCTCTCTTTCCCCCTTGAAAATGCCCCACTTCCCTCTGTAATGAACTCTGCCTGTCTTTTACACCATATTCTCTGTATGGAGCCAAAATTCTTTTGACAGAGATCAGAAGGATCGGGGAGCCCAAGGGAGCCAGAATGAGCCTGGTGACATTCATGTGTAAAGCGCTAGCTTCGCAAGTCATTAGAATTCATGGAAGATGGGAGCTTAGCAGCCTCCCTCTTTCCCTTCTGTTCTCTCGCTCCTCCAGCTATATGATGCCAATATGAGCCAATTAGGAGAAAAATGAATTCAATCTACACGCTCTTCTACTTTGCCTGGAGTAACCAGAACCTGAACACTGTGATTTAATAGCATGTGTTTGAAGGGTTGCCTTAACGAAGTAATTATTTCATACTGAATGTATAAGTAATTTTAGAATCACATGGGTCCACATTTGTCACTGCTAAACCTTTCCCCTATCTCCTTGTTGTTTCCTCTTGTCTAGGGTTGCAGAAACATTTAAGCCAGAATCTCTTGAACAGCTTTATGCTTTGGGTCTTTTAAGTCTCACCACAGTCTATACTGAGATGGGTATGAAAGTGTTCAGCAAGAATGCATCCAGTTGGTTATTGCATTGAGTTGAGAAATGTTCATGAAAATGATCTCTTTCTTTTCTGAGACTAAAGCCTCCTAAGCTAGCAATGAATTTCAGCTCATCCTGCCTCAGCCTTCAGTGCTCTATCACATCAACTGATGATGAAACCCCGAGTCTTGTGTTTTAAATTTCATTATTATTCCTTTTAGTAATCCTTGTCGATATTATTTTACAATTACAAAGTAAATTGGAGTTTCTCAAATAACATAATTTCACCCTAACCTTATAGCTCAGTTTTTCTCTTAATACTTTGGTTGTAAAGTAAAAATGTTGATAATGATAATTCCTATTTCAGCTAATGTCATTCAACACATGATTGATCCTTCATATGGTAGCTGTGTAACACAGTCCTGATAATACCCATTGGAAGGACTTTAAGAACATATATTCAGGGTTGCAGACATTACTCAGTGGTGAAGAGCACTGGCTGCTCTTCCTGAAGATCTGGGTTCAGTCGTCAGCACCCACATGGCAGCTCACAACTGTCTGTAACTCCTGTTCCATGGGATCTGACACCCTCACACTGACACACATGCAGTCAAATCAACAAAGTACATATAATAAAATAAATAATTCTTTTAAAGATCTTATATTGGGGGGTTGATTGGGGAATGGGCAGAGGAAAGAGGACATATGGGACATATGGTGAGGGAGGGGACTGGGAAAGGGGAAAGCATTTGGAATGTAAACAAAAATATAGAAAAAGATCATATATTAATGATTCAAAAATGAATACAGGGAAAAGATGATTGACATGGGTCTATTTTTTTTAAACTTACAAAACCTTTATATTGTTTCATATTTGTATATAACATTTAAAAGTCTATCCCTCTTGATTCCCAAGAAAAAGAAAGGAGAGGACCCTGGGCCTGTAAAGATTGCATCCAGTTTAGTAAAGAAACCGAGGGGGGAGGGGGAAGGATTGGGGAATAGTTGGGGGGAGAGGAACTATGGGAAGTATGGTGGGTGGGAACTGGGAAAGGGGAAAGCCTTTGGAATGTAAACATAGAATATAGAAAATAAAAAAAATGAAAAAAAAATAAAGCCTTTAACCCCTTCAAAAAAAAAGTCTATCCCTCTATTGACAGATACCTAGGATGTCAACTCAGTAGCTTTGGACAGTGCTGCAATAAACACCCATGTGCAAGTATCTCGGTAACACATTACCTCAAAGTCCTCCTAGTAAATTCACAGTTAGTATAGGTAGGTTAAATGGTAGATCTACTTTAGGTTTCCTGAGGAACCTCCATACTGATTTCCATTAATAGCTACACTAATTTACATTCAAACTAGCAGTGCATACAGGTTCCTCCCCCCCTTTTTTTATGACTGCCATTCTGACAGGCAGGGATGAGATGAATCTGTGTCATTTTAGTTTGCATGTATCCAGTGTCTATTGGTGGCAAACTTTTTTCTATGGATTTAATGACCATTTGTATTTCACCTTTAGAGAACTGTCTGCTCATTTCATTACCCTATCATTTGATTGGGTTGTTTTGGGTTTGTTGTTGTTGTTGTTGTTGTTGTTGTTTTTAAATTCTTTGTGTGTTCTACATATTAATTCTCTGTCAGATGTATAGCTGCCAAAGACTTTCTCTTGTTCTGTAGACTCCTTCGCTTGTTTCCTTTGCTGTGTGGAAGGACTCTTATGTGAACCCAGAACTCTGAAGGCTAAGGCAGGAACATTGTGAGTTCCAGGACAGACTGAGCTACATAACAATACCCCATTTCAAGCAACCTTCTCCACATACAACTGAAAAAAACTAACACAGACAGACAGACAGACAGACAGACAGACAGACAGACAGACAGAAAATTGAAGAGAAAGAAAGACATCCTACTACATTTCAACATTCCCTGCTTGGTTTTTTTTTTGATCCAATGTTCACATACTTGTACCACTTTGAGTGTGTACCTCCTAAAACAACCTTATGAATTCATTTACAAAAGGAATTTCTTCAAGAGAAATAAGTGAAATAGATATTTTTCTTTGCTTAATTTTGAATCCTACTTAAACTTTTCTTCCTTTTTATTATTTAATTTTTTCCATATAGTATATTTTGATCAAATTCCTTTCCTTTCCCCAAGTCCTTCCATATCCTTGCCATCACCCTACCCACCCAACTTCATTTTCTTTATTTCTCTCAAAAGAAACAAACAAAAAATAAACAAAAACAAAAGCCAAAATGACCACAAAAAAAAAAATACCAACCCATACCCAAAAGTAGCATACATGAAATCATGGCCAACTACTCCTGAGCATGATGCCTGCCCTGGAGTCTGTTGGATAAGCTCAATGTTGCTCCATTGGAGAAAACGGAGTTTCCCCGCTCCCAATATCAAGTGCAAATAGCATCTTGGTTGAGTTACAGGTGGGACACCACTGTAGGTTGCAGGGTTCATAGCTGACCTATATTTGAGTGAGGGATGCTATGGGAACCTTTTGGTCAATGACTCAACCAGATATAACCCATTCCTGGTACCTGGAGTTAAACTTAGTAATACATGATGTCTTCTCTCATCTATTATATGGTAATGCCATTTAAATTCCTTTTATATATTTTAGGTAGCTTCTAGAGTCGTAGGTTTCTCTGTAGCTTTTCTAAGGTCCTTTAGATTAATCTTTGAACATTTTATAAATTACACTATTTGAGGAATGTAACTTAGAAAGGTGAAAACTACTCTATTTAGCCATATAAATACACCTCAGTACAGTGCTCCCTTGAGAAGCTTGCATCTATGCTTTGAGATGTTTATTGTCCTTTCCCTGTGTATCCTTACTAAAGTCACTACCTTAGCTCGTTGTGACTAGTCATGAAGTGTGCTGCTCCGTAATCACAGATTGTGCTTTTATCAGAATGGAGAGCAGATGTGGGGAGACTGATGCGTTCCTGGCAACTGTGCTAATCTGTGTCTCCCTGGTGCGACTGACTGGATCTCACTGTCGTTCACTTTACACTTCCCTGGTAACCATTGATGCTGAGTCCTACTGACCTTCCATCTTGCTCAAGCGGTCCTTTTACAAATTATAGAGTGATTCCTTTGATTTCTCAAAGTGGACTGATATAAATCTAGGATCCTCGAGCCAGGCTATTTTTGTCCCCAAAGAAGGACTGCCAAGGCTATGGAGATGCTCAGTTAGTAAAGTCCTTGCCTCACAATCACAGGGACCTGAATTCAATCCCCAGAATCCATGTTTTTTTTTTAAAGATGAGCTTCAGAAATATATGCTTGTAAATCTAGAAACAGGGAAGTAGAGACAGGCTAATAGATTCCTGGGGCTCACCAGGCAGCTAGCCAGTCCAGCCTAACAGGCAAGCTGTAGTACCAGTCGAGAGAGACATGGTCTCAAAAAACCAAAGGACAACACTTCAGTTTGATCTCTGGTTTCCACGTGTATGCACACACACACACACACACACACACACACACACACACCTATAGACCTGTACATACAGACACATGTGTGTACACCTATGTTTGTATATGAATATATGCACATACACACATACAAAGAATTATTGCCAGATAAAATATAGATGCCCAGTTCAATTTGAATTTCAAATAAATATCAAATAAATTTTAGTGTACATATGTCCCCAAAATGTGAGATACATATACTAAAAAATGTTAGCTGTTACTGGCATCTAGTAAATTGAAGTCAGGGATACTACTTAACATCTTACAGGGCACAGAAAGTTCCTCAAAACAGAAAATGATTCTGCATGAAATGTCAGTACCAGTGCCCAAGCTGTGAAACCCTGCCTCAACCAGTTAGGAAAACAAACTCCATGAAATGAAATAAATATAGTTATACAAAAGAGCTGGTGGCCTGGAGGAAGGGAGGCCTCTCAGAAATAGAACAAACACCGAGAATTGAGGAAGAGTCAGCATCATCCACCTGGTTTTCAGTAGTGACTAAGGCCTGCCTCAGTTAATGTGATGGAGAGTCAATATGCCAGGACCTCTCCACAGGCAAGGAGGGACCCACCTAGCTGTCAGGGAAGCTGCCTCCAAACACAAGAACCACAAATAGCATCATGTTCCTGATGAAATCAGAGCAGATCCTCTAAGGCAAGAACCACAAAGACCCTCAGAATATCAGATAATATCAGCATGCGCGCGCGCGTGCACACACGCGCACGCGCGCGCGCACACACACACACACACACACACACACACACTTCCGGCCCACAGGCTAAGGGGGACCCCATACAGCTCCGTTCCCGAGAAGTGAATAAAATTAGTGGACCATTCAGACACACTGAATGAAAGATAGCATCCTCTTCAGTCAGCCATCTCTGCACTTCTCACCATTGTCTCTGTTTTCCTATCTGACCCGAACCATGCAGTCCTGTGGGGGCCACGATAGCCCTGACCAAGCTCCTCTGTGCATGAGTCATCTGGCATACAACAGAGAGAAACTTGACTTGGAGTGACCGCAAATTCCAGCATCCAGCCTTCTGGAATATTCCTTCTGAAAACCTGTCTCTTCCTCGTGCTTTACTTTTACCTGCCATTATTTATGCAGGATCCCGATGGCAAACCAGTTTCTGTGAGAAATTCTGTGTGAGGGGAAATGAACGATTCAATTATTCAAAGAGCTCCTTGTCAAGCATATGAAGCTTCGGCAAGCGGTTCTGTCAAAGATAATTTAATTGCTCAGAGCCATCTTCAGACACAAAAGATGTCAGACAATTATTTCCTTCAAGTGACAAAAAGAAGCACCAGGCTAATTTATCTAGAGAATATCACTGATACGTGTGCTATATGAATTCTTCTTGCCGATGTGGGGCTGTTTATCATGCCAGCTTTTGTGGCCATGTGTAACTAGGTGGGTTTTGGCTTCTCTGTCGGGAATCTGCCCCAGAAAGCTCAGCGTTTCAGAATAAGTGTATTTTGATATGAGTGTCAGTATATATAGGTAACCTGGGCTCTTTGGAGGTGGAAGCAGGAGGATTAGAAGTTCAAGGCTAGCCCCATCCACATAAGAAGACCCTGTCTGTAAAACAAAACAAAAATGAGTATCAGGCTTAATTGCTATTGATGAACCTAGGAGTATTTAGTGCTGATTCATAAAAATTTTAAAGAAAAGAACTCATTTTTCCTGTTTAAATATTGACTTTATGCATTTTCAATGCATTCATTGAAATATTCATTTTTGTCTCCAATGTCTTATATTTCTGTGGTGTACAAATCGAAGCAAGTGTACAAAGGACCTAACATTTGTACTATGCAAAAGGAAGCAGAACTCTGTTGCATAGAACAGCTCTTCCCAAGCAGCGTTGGGTTTTGTTTTGTTTTTTTTCCCTTGAAGATGGATGGAGTGCTTGGCGGAGCATGATAATCAGGAAATAAGCAGCTCTTTTTGTTCCCACTGACTTCCTCTGCATGACAGCCACACCCACTCCATGAGAATGTAACATTGAATCAACATATGTGGAAATGGTAGTATCACACAGTCAGTATGTATGCAGTAGAGGTATACTCAGGCATTCACTTCAGTGCCCAAACTGTCAGTCTATGTGAACTCTTCATCCCGGTACTCATTTTATAGCTTGCCAAAATTCAATAAAATAGTCATTTGTCCCAATAGCACCTTTATAACAATACCATAGAAATTACCAGATACCTAATTAATTATTTAATTGTTATTGATTCATCTTGCATATGTGGTACATATATATATGGATACATGGTTGTGCACATGCATATGGGGATCAGAAATAGATACCTGCTGTTTTCTCAATCATTCTCCCCCTTGTTTGTTTAAATAAGGGCTTTCACTGAACCTGGAGCTCACAGATTCAGTAGACAGGATATCCAGCAAGCTTCAGGAATCCTCCTTGTCTCTGGCCACCCACCACCCCAGTGCTGGAATTAGACTTGAGCACCACTGTGCCTGGCTTATGTGGGTGCTGGGGATCCAAATTCAGGTCCTCCTGTTTATAGAGCAAGCACCTTATCCATCTTTCCAGCCTGAAGACAGAGTTTTATTGCCCTTTCTTCCCTGCATCATGTGAAGTATGCATTAGTATGAGGATGTCTCTCAGGGAACTCGTAAGTCTTCCTGAACATTTTTGAAGCATCTTGAGTCCCAAGGAAGTGATTCTACACAAGACTTATGTCTCAGATACTTTTCTTTCACCGTGTCAAAATTCCATAACCAAAGCAATTAAGAAAGAAAGAAAGAAAGAAAGAAAGAAAGAAAGAATGAAAGATGGAAGGAAGGAAGAAAAGAAAGCAAGGGAAAAGGGAAGGGAAGGAAAGGAAAGGAAAGGAAAGGAAAGAAAAGAAAAGAAAAGAAAAGAAAAGAAAAGAAAAGAAAAGAAAAGAAAAGAAAAGAGGAATTTACTTGGGGCTCAGAGTTCTAGAAGGTTTAATTCATGGCCATCATGGCAGGAAGCATGGCTACAGGCAGACAGGCGTGGCACTGGAACAGTAGCTGAGAGCTTGTATTGGCCCACAAGCACAATAGAAAACCAACTGGAATGGCATGAACTTTTGAAACTCAAACCCCATCTGCAGTGGCACACTTCCTAATCCTCCCCAAACAGATCCACCAACTGGGAACTAAACATTTAAATATATGACCTTCTAAGTGCCAGCACAGCTGATGACAGCATCTTCTTCCGACTCCCTCAATCAAGACTATGGTCCCAGACAGAAAGGATGTTCTAAGAGCCAAGACTATCCTGTCTTCTCTGATCACAGGTTAGTTGGGTCAGGGTCTTCACTGTTTCATACTTTCGCATGGTCAATTGCCACACAAATCAGTTTACTTTGCATCAAAATAAAACATGCTTGGACAGGAGAGCTTCACTGTATCTGTCATAATAACCAAATCATGTCCATGTGTCTTCATTTGAATCTGATTACCACCTCTACAGTCAGAGTTTCCAAGTCAATCGCTGAGTGCAAAACCATCTTCCTGACCAGTAATCTGTAATTCATCCTTTTGTTCTCCCAAGGATCTTTTACTTATAAAAGATTCTTTCTTAAGTGCTCATAAGTCTGCTGTCTTAACAAACAAAAGGTAAAGGAAAAGCATGTTTGTGTACTTTAAAAAGCTCATGAAGTCAGAAACTCCCTATCTCAAGTCCCACGCACTCCCAAACAGCTGCTATCTGCCCACAAAGGGGGCAAGTCTAACCAGGTCAAAGGACAATCATGGAAGGAGGCAATTAGAAATCAGTTCAAACTGGTAAAATGGGCCTGAAAGTGATTCCCTGGGACTACACTGCAAGGTGGTCGAGGAAGTCCATGTCAACTCAAAAAAATGATAGCTAACTCAAAATGGCACCTGTGAAGCTCTTCTAGCCTGTATGTCTTCTTGCATCACAACAGTAATCAGCTCAGAACTGAGTGTACATTTAAAAGGCCAGGCGTCAAGCTCAGCCTCAATAATCCATTATTTTTAGAACATGATTAGGAATTGTCATCTATTGCTCAACTTCCTGTTTGCCTCAAATCAATCTCTTAAAAAGACAGCATAAGGTTCCTAAAACAGAACGCTACCAGCACACAGGATTTCAGAGTGGGCAGCTCTACCAATCTGAAGAAAGCTTGAAAGATGGTAAGATGTGGGCAGAGATGGCCTCTGGGCCTGTTTTGACATGTGGCAAAAATCATGAGTCTTAGGGAAAAAAATGTTATCAGTTAGATAGCTCTGTTATGCTTGGAAATATAGCATAATGTCTGAAAATTCAACATCCCTTCAAGTGAAAGGTTCTGGGAACACAGCTCAGGCAGGTCCTTCGGATTCAACATACAAAGACTCTTTTATTGAAATAAAATAATCAAATATATTTTTGTTCTTCAATCCAAGCACTAACCAGGACCAACCCTGTTTAGCTTTGGAGATCAGGGTGGTGTGGCCATAGACTATTTCTGATTCATGTTTATCTTACAGGTTAAAACAGGATGCACTGAGAAGGAAACTCAGGAATCCTAAGAACCCATATCAACTAGATGACAGCAAAAGGCAGCTGCCCACAGTGGCCACTTTCCCTCTCAGGCCCTCCTAAGTTGCATTTCCAGCTGTGCTTGTACTCCTAAAGGTGAATCATGGTCACACCTGCATTTCCAATTTACACATTGCCGAGGTTAGAGGCAGGTGCGTTTCTTTTTCTCTTCCTACAACTCTTGGTTGTATAAGGAATTTGCACTGTGCTTACTGACTAGTCAATGGTAATCAAGGACATTCTAGACATTCAGGGACATTCTAGAAACTTGTTGTTTTTCTTGACATGATTCTCTTCATCATGCTGCATCCTCAGTGCTAAGTTCCTATACACTGGAATCCACCTATAAAAAGCCTACATCAAGTTGTGGATCCCAATAGATATATCTACAAAACAAGTCCCACAGCTAAGGCTCAAGGAACAGGAAGGAAAAGATGGTAGAAAACCTTTAAAAGCCAGAGGACCAAGAAGATTGCTGGGAGATTGTATCTTCTAGGAATTTCGTAAGCTCCACCCATAAAGTCTCACCATGTTTAAGGACTACTTAAACATGAGCTGAATATGTACCGCAGGAGACATGCTAACATGGGCTGGGAAAGCCCACCAGGCCTTTGCCATGCGCATAGAACTACAGGCAACTAAAGAACTATAAGGGTGGGAGAAATCACCTTCCCCAGGGAAAAGTACAAGTGGTCAGCCCTGGGAACATGCATACAAGTAAGATTATATGGACTGTGGACTGGCAAGTTGTGTTTGTGTATTTAGGAATGTGTGTGTATGTGTGTGTGTGTGTGCACGTGTGCGTGTGCGTGTGCGTGTGTGTGTGTGTGTGTGTGTGTGTGTGTGTGTGTGTGTATGTGTGTGTATGTGTGTGATATACTATATATTATATTATATGTGACTATGGTATAATGTATATGCATGTAACAACAATTAATGAAAAAAGAGGTTATAAATTTGAAGCAGAACAATGAGAGATGAGAGGATTTAGAATGAGGAAATGGGAAGAGGAAATGATGTAATTATATTATGATCTCAAAAAAATAAAAGAAATAGAAACAAAAGCATACATCAAGTCTGTGGAAAGGCTAAGAAACTAAAGGATCAACAATGACACGGTTATGGGTTTGGTCTAGTGTTGTCTGAACTCTCAGTTCCTAGCTAGTGGTTCTGCTTCAGAAGATTGTAGGACCTTTGAGGCATAAGGCCAGACTCTATAAGTCACTGGCTATGGCCTCTTGATAGTCATAGCCTGGCCATGCCTCTCCTCCCACTGCACTTCCTAATCTGCAAAGATGTAAGAAAGTTCCATCAATTTCCTGCAGCTGTGCCTGAGCCTCTTCACCTGCCTGGCTTTCCCAACTCCATGATAGATTGTGCCCTCTAAACTCTGGGCCAAAATAACCTCTGCCCCTGACTTGCTTCCTTGGATCTTTTACTACGGGGGCCAAAAAAATAATTAGTACAAGGCCTGTAACCATCTGCCAGAGAGGAGAAAATGGCACAAGATCCAGAACCATCAAGAGCAACAGAGCTAGTGTCTCGCGTAATCTCAAATAGTCAGATCCAGAGAGGAAGAAAGTGTAATAGTGGCCCCAAGAGAGGAGAGAAGCTGGAGAAATGGCAATCAAAGTTTCAGTTATATAGATGAGTGAGTTCTGTGGATCTAAACTCACAATATGGTGAAGAACATTGAATTCTAGTTGGCAAAGATACACTTCCCACAAAAAAAAAAAAAAACAAGAAAGGGGAAGAGGAAGGGATGGAAGGAATCCTTGCTTGCTTGTTGTAATCATTTCAGGAGACCTACGTGCATCAAAGCACCAAGCTATATGTATATCGCGTCAATTATCGAACACATTTCGTCAATGCTGATACAAAGGTCAGTTGAGAAAACTGCTTTACTGCTTGCCCCAAAGCCAACTTGGCCTTGAGGACATTCAATGATCTAGTAAGACATAACCTAACCAATTTCAAGCTTTAACCAAGCTCTGTTCCCCTCCTATCCATACAGCCAGGAGGACTCTGAATGCTCACAATGAATTGGCTCTACTCTCGCTCTCTGAAGCATCATTACTTTACCAGTTGGCCTGTATGCTAACCCCAAATCACTGGTGTTTATTGGAGAGTTCTTTCTGCCCGTCAGTTTTTATTGCTATGTGAGATGGTACCATGGTTTTCCGGTGGGTGAGCAAAGCAGGAAGCATACACCATAGTTCACAAATGGAAGCAACTCGAAACAGAGGCAGAGTGTGTTGCTGCCCAGTCCATAGGTTCAGAGGAAACAGCCTTTTACCTACTCAGCATGACTGGGGCTTCTCATAGTCCCCAAAACAGGTGGGTACATCAGTCAGGGTTCCTCCTGCTCTCACCTACTCTTGCTGCCACCTCAGATAAAGCAGCAGGAGAGAGCACTGTCATATACCCTGGAACCAGAAAATTGTGAATCAGATTGAGAGGTGATTATTTCTAAAACTTTTTCTTCGCTTACAAATTGGGGAGGAACACGTATGTTTACATGAATGATTCAAACTAGTTAATTCTAATCTATCACTTAGAAATGCTCAGAGGGGAGAGGTCTATATTTGTATTAAAAGAAATTTTAAATGCAGTGAAATATCAAAGATGCCAATTGAAAGAGTTCTCTTAAACCAGTATTTGTAACTAATGCCAAAGATCATGTGATGCCTCTTAAAGAAGCCAATAGTAAGGAGGGTTTTCTGTATTCAATATTAAATGAACAAACAGTATAACAAAGCAATAAATACTAGAAAATCAGAAATAGTTGAAAGTGCAAGGTGACAATCCAAATCTATTTTATTGTGGAAAAATACAAAGTCAGCCCTGGTAGAAAGATTCTTCAGTATTTAAAAATATTCATGTAAACAGGAACATGTGACAGACAGCCTTCTTGAATTTTCAGTTTTCCAAATTTAGCTGCTTAAATCAGTCCCATTATTAAAGCATCCTTGAAATTAAAGACGGAAATATTCTTTCAGAATGATCATCTAGTTCCGGGAGGTATCACAGAATTGTTCCTTGCAAAATGCTTCCTTGTTCTTGGTACACTGTCAATTCAAGAACAAAGAGTTACTCTTAGTTCAAGCTGGACCAAGCTGCCCTGACAGCCCCAGAGTTATTGCGGAGATTCTGTATTCAGGAGGGAAGATGGAACAAAATGATTAGGAGACTGGAGCCAGAGATGTTCTGGGAAAGACTTACTGTGTTCCGCAGTTTTTCTTCACATTTCTTTTTCTGTCTTCTGGCAGCATCCCTCCCACCCACACTTCATGCCAGCAAACAGATGATTCTGGAAAATGAGAACATTACATGTCCACTCATTCCTTTCCCTTGGAGTTGCTATCTCAGAACCAGAAGTCTGACTATTGGAAGAGTTTCTGTTGAGTGCTTCTGCAGCCTGCTGAGAGTTGGCCCTACTGTGCTCCTTCGTCTTTTTTTTTTTTTGTACTCAATGTGGTAAGGCATAATGCTGGTGGCCTGTTTCCATGTTCCATGCTCTATGTTGGAGCAAACATTGCTTACCCCTTTCAAATTCGCATTTCTGCACTTTACACACAGGTGTTTAGTCTTCTGTGGTTCAATGAAAATGTTTCCTCCCTCTGCATGCTAGCTTAAGGGACACTGCAGGCAATGTGACACAGGATTGGTACGGCTTTTTAAAGGAGTCTGCTTTGAAATAGGGACAATGCACTAGTTTTAATACTTACTGTCTACTATGTAGCAAAGCTGTAAACAAAGCCTTGGGAAGGTCTGAAAATGATACTTGGCAGCTGTGCTTTCTGACACCCATTTAGAGCTATAGAAAAAGTCATAATCCAGCAAGGAAAAGGAACTTGTAATTGTGGTATGAAAAACATGCCCACAGAGAGCCTAGGGGATTGGAGGGACTTTGGAATTAGCTAAGTCTGAATCATTTATATGTAAATGTTAAGGTAGACATGTGCCACCAAGTAATTTTATCAGAAACTAGAAAACTGACTCCCAAAGGGTCATACCATGTTACACACCCACAAGCAGCATATGAATCTCAATAGCTTCACATCCTCATTAACTTGATATTGCCAGTTTTTTAAAATCGTATTTTCATGTATATAATAGCACTCATCTTCTGTCTTAGGGTTTTACTGCTGTGAACAGACATCATGACCAAGGCAACTCTTATAAGGATAACATTTAACTGGGGCTGGCTTACAGGTTCAGAGGTTCAGTCCATTATCCTCAAGGCTGGAACATAGCAGCATCCAGGCAGGCATGGTGCAGGAGGAGCTGAGAGCTCTACATTTTCATCTCAAAGCTGCTACTTCCAGGCAGCTAGGATGAGAGTCTTACACCTACTCCAATAAGGCCACACCTCCTAAAGTGACACTCCCTGTGCCAAACATTCACAAACCTTCACATCTTCCATTGTGGTTCTATTTTTTTAATGAAATTTATTTAATTTTATTTCATGTGCATTGGTGTTTGCCTATGTGTGTGTTTGTGGGAAGTGCCAGATCCTCTGAAAATGGAGTTACAGGCAGTGGTTGCTGGGAATTGAACCCTGGTCCTCTGAAGAGCAGCCAGTATCTTTGGCTACTGAGCCATCTCTCCATTCCCCCTGCAGTTCTTATTTATACTTTCTATGATACCTACTTACAATGAACATCTTTTCCATATGCTCACTCACCATTTAGTTAATTTCATTTGTTTCTTTCTTTGTTTTATAAAACTAAGAATTGAATTTAGGGTCTCATGCATGCCACCAAAGTGCTCTAGCTTTAAGCTACAAGCCTAGGTTCCTCTTAATTTTGAGACTGGGTCTCACTGAAATGATCAAGCTGGCCTGGAACTCCCTGGATAGACCATGTGGCCACTGAACTTGTGATCCTCCTGCCTCAGCCTCTTGCACCGTCACGTACAATATCGCCAATCAACGGAATATATCTTGTAATATACCTGTTTAGTCAATTTTTATTTTTTGTCCTCTTTTATTAATTTAAGGACATTCTAGAACATTCTGTACATATTTTGGATATAAAATGAGTCTATGTGTGTATATACAGAAAGAGTTACAGCAAGTATTCTCTCAGAAAAATGAATTTTCTTTTGTACTTGGTACATAAATTTTAGGGTTAAGTTGGACCACTCACTGGTCCTAGGGTAGAATAAATCCTATATAATTTCCTTTATAGTCTAACTGCCCAACATGCCTATATAGGCTATAACAAAGTCAAAGTCCTCTGTCTGATAAGAAGTTGAGCTTTACTGGTATCTTAGTCACTATTTTGGACAGACTTAGAGCCAAGAGCTAAGCGAGGTTGTGTCAATAATGGACAGAAGCACACACTGAAGGGGCTCTGTGGTTACTCTAACACCTCTTGCTCACTATTTAAACCAGCAGTTCTCAACCTTTGGGTGACTACTCCTTTGGACATCTTTTGAGGGGGTCACTTATAATATATCCTTCATAGCAGATATTTACATCACAATCCATACCAATAGCCAGTTATAAAGTAGCAATGAAAATAATTTTATGGTTGGGGAATCACCACCACATGGGGAACTGGATGAAGGGGTCAGATCATTTGGAAAGTTGAAGATCACTAGTTTAAACTGAACCTCGGGTCCGAAAATGAACTTGGAAGTCATTATTATATTTACATAGTCCTGCCTTTACCTGCTATTCTCTATTAACTCCACTGTTTACAATTGGCATATTAAAGATAAGGAGCAGAGTTTACACTGTTCGATCTGCCAGAGGCCCAGCTTTGACACTAAAATGTCTAGTATCAGCACTGCTCCCTATAGGAGCTCTCTAACTCCTACCATCCCGGCTAACACCACTTAACAATGTGGTTTCTCTTCAGGGGTCATCCTATGTGACTATCACTGGAAGGCTCCAGTTCTGAAGCTCTTCTCGGATCAGCATAGTCCAGGTCTGTAGCTCATATAAACTTACTTAAAGAGGTAGTAAGTCATAGTCTCCTGGCCAAGTGCTGCCTAAATAAAGCTGGCTAACAGTTCGCAATCATGCTTTCTCCGTGGTCAGCCCTGAAATCCATAGGCTCACCCCACATACTATGCCTATTCATATTAGGCTTTTTTTTTTCAATGTAACAATACATTTAGGGCAAAATGACCTCATTTTTCTCTATATACCTGCATAGTACTCCATTGTGTAAGCCTGTCAGCATGGATTTAACAGATCCCTGCTGATGGACACTTTGATTGCTGCCAATATGATGTCACCACAATAACACTGGAAGGAATACACTTGTGCATTCATTACTTTATTCTTGTGTGGGCAGACATGTAGGATAAATTCCCAGGAATTGGATTGCTGGGCCAAAAGGTAAACACATTTGTGTATCTGAAACTCAGGGCCAAATTGCTGCTCTTAGCAACCATACACTAGGAGGTCTGTTTTCCCACAGTCATGCCGAGTCTCAATCTCCTAGGTGAAAATAAACTAACTTTTCATCTTACACTTTTCACATGTTTAAACACCTAACATGGTATTCATGAAGACTGGATCATGACACTCTTAAAGTCAATTTCCTACTCTTAGTAACCCGTCGCTGAGCTAGCAAAGTTTCTTGGACAACATAGTTTCCTCCGCATCCCTCTCCCCAAGGGGGGGGGCGGGACGGGGAGGAACCACATTCACTGAGTTGAATCCAATCCCACTTGAGCCAAGGGAGGCCCATGGGGCCTTTCCATTGTGCTGTGCCTGCCTGTCTTTCAACTGGCTGTCAATTCTCTCTGGAGGCTGGGGCTGCCTGCCCACCCACAGAGGCAAAAGGCCTGAGAATAAATGTGGCAAACCATCCCCAGGAGCTCAGGACCAAAGCCCTAAGGGACATGGCATTTGAATAGCTCAGCAAGGTTGTAGCTTTGAGGGTGGGGTGGTGCTCTCACACAGCACTTACACTGAGAACTAACTGGAAGGGGATGAAACAACACAGGCTGTTCCTTGCCCAGTGTGGGAAGCTGCTTGCTAGCACCACCTGCATTCGCTTTTTTGCCCTTCTTCCCTGTTCTCCATCACTTCCCTGCTGTATTTGGTAAAATCTGTGGATCTGAGCAAATCAGCACCCTCCTAGAACCAGGGGAGGGGGGATAGGGGGTTTGGGGGTGGGGGAGGACCGGGAAAGGCAGTAACATTTGAAACGTAAATAAAGACAATATCCAATAAAAAAAAAATAAGCAGCTTGAACTTTCTTGGGTCTTTTTTTTTTTTTTCCTGGAGAAACGAAAACAAAAGCCTTTGTAACTAACGATGCGCCATACCTCCTGGCTCCAAGAAATGTGCAAAGTGAATCTAGTCTTTGAGGTGAGCACAGAGAACAACAGGGAAAGAAGATGTGTATGCAGTTGGCCCTCCAAATGGGATCCAATGAATGTGGAGACAAAATATTGGAGGAAAGAAGTTGCAGCTGAGCTGAACACCTAGATGCTGTTTCTTGTCATTACTCCCCAAAGTAATGTAGTATAACAACAATTTTCATAGCACTTACAGTGTATGAAATATTGAAAGTAACAGTATAGTATAGGAGGCCGATTGAACTGTATATGCAAATACTGTGCAATTTCCTATAAGCTACTTAACTATGCTCAAATTGGTACCATCGTGGGTCCTGGAACTAAGGAATAACACTCTCCCATCCACTGTGTGTGTATGTACATGCATGCTCACACACACACACACACACACACACACACACACACACATACAGGTGCACACAGCTATATATTAGTGATAACACAATATTATGCAAAACAAGTGATAGATAAGCATAATAGCTCTCATCCATAGCATATAGTATGTTGCAGGCACTATAAGTCCTCTTTATGCATTGACTCATTTGATGGGAAACCGTATAAATACAGTATCATCATCCTCAGCTCATAGATGAAGAAAATAAGACACCAAGAGCTGAACTAAGTTTCTGAAGGATCTAACTCCTAAGTTTGCGCCCATGCCCATCCATCACCCCATGTCGCCTGTGGAGAAGTACCTGAGAAGTTCTAGAAATGACAGTTCGCTGTTGGCTCTTCGCAACAGGAGTCTTGAAAAAGGGAACATGGGATTATGCCTAATTATTGAGGACTAATCTTCTTAGGACCATCAAAGCATCCATTCATGTCAGCTAGGATATTACTAGAACAGAAACTAAGTACACAACCAACTATGACTTAAGCAACAGGGGTCTACTAATAAAACTCATATAACAAGAAGTCCTAGAGGCAGGAGGTTCCAAAGAGTCTATTGAGCACTTCAAGAATATGAGAGCAGGAGCAACTCTTGCCTTTGTTTCCATTTTCCACATGAGTCTGTCTTTGTTATATTTCTCAAGGATCTTTGATGTGGCCTTATGTAGGCCGCCTCGGCTCCAAATAGCAGGTATAATCAAAAAGGGATAAAACGGCTTCGTCCTAGAACTTCCCAGATGTTAGTTCCCGTCTCCCATTGGCCAGGATAGTGGCTCCTAGTCTAGACACAAGAGAAGTTAGGCAAGACTGTTTCTGGTGCTCTCTACCATAGAAGATGGGATTAGCGGAAAAGAAAAGAAAATGCCCAACACAACAAAAGTAAAAGGACTCTGCAACCGTGATGATTCCACTTCACTTAAATCCCATGTAGAAGCTTTCTTTCTTCCTTGGTTCTGCTGAAGTTTGTTTGCAAAATCTATGGAAAAGCAATAGGAGGCGGGGTGCAGTCTAGCCAGAGAACACGCTACTTGATGATATCCTTTAAGGCTGTTTGCCAGATAGGCCAGAAACCAGCACATAAGGCAACCAATCCCTGCTCTTTTCATGGGGGCAGCGTGTGGACTACATTTAGGAGGCTTCAGAAACTGCCTACCAAGTCCAGGCCAGGGCGGAAAAAAGTGGTATGAGGTTGCTGGGCCTAACTTATTGGTTTGGTTAGGTGCGTATTCTACTTAGGGTAGTGCTTTGAGCATGTCCAAGAAGAGATGATAAGAATGTTTCAGCTGTGTATCCTGACCTCAAGAGAGATCTGGTAGTCATAGTACGAACTTAGCATGTGCTATAGATCAAGTCTTTTTGAAGGAATTTATGTTGCTCTTGAATCTTCCGTGTATATTTAGTCTTCACCGTATCCTGTGAAATAAGCTGCATTTACTACTGTCCCCACTTACCACTATGGAGCCTGAGAGTGAAGGAAAGCTAGGCTATTTAAACCAGGGCGACTTTAAATAGTCTTGAGATTGTAGTCAAATATTGTTGAATGATTTCATAAAGCCTAAAACCCAACTAATAATTTACGCCAGTGGCTATAATTTTTTTTTCAGAAAAAGAAACACAGGATATTATAAATATTATATGGTTCTATAAAGATCAGGGCACACATTCAAACTGACTTTTTAAAAAATAATGAATCTTAACACAGGTCCGGCAGACAAGGAAATCAGCCACCGAGACAGGACCAAGCTCCCTGGGTAGAAAACAGCTGGAAGATCATCCACTGTATACAGGGAGATGTGTCCCTGTGATGTAGGGAGCCAGATGAATACCCAAAAGGTCAGAGATACAAAATATTCAAGAGTCTGCTGAAACCTATTCTCTGCTCTCCAAGGACAAGAACCCTATCCTGAGAGAGCATGTAAATTCAAAATGGCTCCCAGAAGTGCTAAGAGAGCTCAGCTGTGTTTAGTGGAATACAAATACAGATGCTCTCGTTGAAGTACTGAAACTTTCTTCCCTAAACTTGGTATGACCAGTTTATCTCTGTCCACCTGGGGCAGGCCCTGATTTACTGGCTGAACTCCCACATACTGAGCCAACTCTGAGTTCTGGGGAAAGTGGGATACTTGCTCATCCTACAAAAGAGATTCCCTTAATAAATTCCCATAGTAACAACCTTTGAAGTACCCATCAAAGTTCCTATACCTTGGGTTTCTTGTTGGAGTTGGGGAAAATTGCTAGTTAAGGCTAAGGTATTGAGCCGTCCGGAAGAGTAACCACTAGCTATCGGTATCTACTAAGCACTTGGAATTTACACATCCAAACTGAGGTGTGCTGGGCTGGGGGTGGGGAATCAGGTGTAAAAGAGTCACTCAATTTTTTAATCCATCACTCCCCAAATATAAAAGCTTTAACATGTATTATGCTGATTGCATCTTTGAAAGACAATATTTTAGATATATTGGTCTAAGTGAAAGATACTCTTGCATTTAATTGCACCTCTTTATGTCTTTTAATGGGGCTTTTTAGACACAAAGAGGGCATGCATTTCTCTCATATCTCAGTTTGAGATAGTTCTTCTAAAAAGATAATTCTAGGGGCAATGTCTTTATTAAGAGCTATTGGTTTTTTGCTAGTGTTTACAAAAGCAGGTTAAACAGTAATTAATGAGCTAATTGGAGGTGTGCAAGAGAGAGGTGTTTTGGAGGTGTTACCTTGATACAGCTGAGGCAAAATCGTGACCAAAACACAGTCAGGCTTTCTTAGGACCAGTGGCTCCAGGCCAAGTGACAGTATGCATAAAAATAATTCCGATGACTTCACTGTTCAGAACATAAAGGCTGCTGGCTCTTTTCATCCAGTTTGAATCTTTTATGACCCTAAGATATAAAACACACTTTTTAAAGCAATAACTAGTGTACTCTAAAAGACATTTAAATAAAGAAAAAAAAAACAAGCTTTTGAGTTTTGACCAAGTCTTGACTTTCCAAAGAATGTAATGATGATAATAGCTTCTATGGGGAAAAAAAATCACATTTGCAAAGTTTCTATACAGTTTTTCTTCAGCTCTTTCCATTTGAGAGGAATTAGACTGTGAGGTTATCTGAACCGCTGCTTTGTTTGGAGGCATGCGTAGTTGCTCGCAGGCATTCATGTGTGCATGTGTGCAAGCATGCATGTGGATCTGTGTCTGTGTGTCTGTGTGTCTGTGTGTGTGCGGTTGAAGGTAGGTGCCTTTACCCTCCACCTTATTTCTGAGACAACTCCTCTCACCAAAGCTAGAGCTCACTAATTTGGCTAGACTGCCTGGCCAGCAAGCTCCCAAATCCTCCAGTCTCTGCCTCCTGGGTGCAATGATTACAGGCACGTGCGGCTGGGCCCACCTTCTCGGGTGGGTACTGGGGATTCAAGCTCAGGTCCTCATGCTATCTTCCCAGTCCTGAGATTCCATTTTGTACATATATCACACAGGAGAAGTCCACCCCCATACAGATCTCGTCACAGCTTAGCAACCATAGCCTGAAACCATGCCTTGAAACCAGCTGTGGTATAGTCATACCTTGCAAGTTGGCAAAGGCTACCAATCAGGCTGGTCTATTTGGTTGTTACTTGTTTAGTTCTACTTCTGGAAAGCTGTGTATTAACTACTTAACAGTGTACCACTAGGTATAACTCTAAAATATGAGGGAAAAATATTTTTTAAAGGCATGTTCTAGAAAACACTAACAGAACATGTATTCTCTGCATACAAGAATTGATTCTCTTTAAAGTTCCTTTAAAATTAAGGGATCTGTGCTGACTTCAGGGTCTGTGTCACAAGAAAGTGCCATGCTACTCCTTTCCCTTCACAAGGAAAAGACAAAAATCATTCAAAACTGAGTGTGCTGCCATGTCCAGGAAGGGAGGAAGCCATCCCCATCACCACTGTTCTAATACAGTTGGTGCTTCCAGATTTCTATTACCTCTCTCCTTCCCCTTCTCTTCTATAACTTGTGCCTCCCCTTTCATGTGAGCTATTACACACATACAAACACATAGAGATTTTTATTGCATGGATTTTAAGGAAAAGGAGCTAGAAGTTCAAGAAACCAAATAACCCATGCACAGAATTTATCCATAAAAGGTGGGATAATATGCTTTATTTTCTTTGACAGAAAAACAATCTGGCACTAGGAGAAAATTATGAGCTGGAAAGTAAAGGGGTTATGGGTGCAGAAATATATATATATATATATATATATATATATATATATATATATATATACCTAGTATGATATCACTTCAATCATCTGCAGTTGTCTCTCAGCAAATCAAGCCTGGTTCCCCCCATACACACACAATTACTTCATTATTTCCCAACAAGAGAACCAGATTAGATAATGAGGGATGAATTTCAGATTGTGCTTCCTCGAGAAAGTTTGCCATTGGCAGTGAGAATGGCTCTGTGATAAACTGTTCTAAATCGGTACATTCGGACAACCATTCTCTCTTAACTCATCCTCTCCCAACCCCTTCAACGAAGTAAGAAAAATGTTTTCCAGATGGTGTCTCAAGTTTTTATCTTAGGCTGGATGTGAAGACACACACCTATCTTCCCAGCATTTGGGAGGTGGAAGCCAGAAGATCAAGAGTTCAAGGTCAATCTCAACTACAATGGGCTGTACCCTCAAATTCTCAGCCAAAACAAACCCTTCCTACCTTAAGTTGTAGGGTATTTGGTGGCAACAATGACAAAAGTAGCTGGTACATCTAGCTGCTCTTCTGGAATCAAAATCTTTCTCATAGGTCCTTGGTGTCAAAGCTTAATGTAAACAAACAGAAGAATGTTTATTGGCCTGATCCTTTCCACTTAGTATGAATATCTGTGTCTATAGCTACAGAGGCATGGATATGTTTGACTATATGACACTACCCTGCTCTACTGATAGTGATGTTATCTGTCTCCTATGTCACAGCAAGAACAATGACCACAGATAGTAAAAGATGGGCCAGCAGACAAAGGTTCTTGAGAAATAAACATAGAGCTACCAAAATCTAGAAGGGGACTCGAAAATGAGTTACCCAACTAACATTCTGGATCAAGGGGATTCTTTAATAACCCAGACATGGCTGATTTTTGCACCTGCCCATGTGTAATTTAGGCATTCAGTTGGGCTGAGCATGGCTGGTTGATTTGAATGTATGTGGAGGATTCTGGTTGGTCAAAAGATTGCATGGTGAGCATAATAATCTCAGAAAAACCCACCAGTAAGAAAAAGTCCAACCAAAAAGTTCCAGAGTTGGGGAAGAAAATGAAGAAGTAAGAGAACAAAAGCTGGTGGTTAGCTGGCATCACGAGTCGGGGCTTTTGGATTCTAGTTCCTGGACTCACTGCTGTGGAAAGGTCATCGAAAAGCCTCTGTGTTCTCAGAGCTGACTACTGGTTCAGCCAGAACATATAGACGTTTTGTTTTCCTTGGGCCCGTGAGCCTGGCTCACTGTGGAATGAGGCTGCTTTGTCCTGACTCCTGTCAATGTTTGCTATTACACAGAGAAAGGGCCCTCCACATCTCTCAATCTGAGCAGCTCTACCGTGAAGATTTTCCACCGGGGCCTTGGCGCTCATATGTATAAAGAGCACTCGGAATAGTGCCATGCCTTAGAAAATATTAGATCTGTATCTGCTACAATAACATTAAGAAGTTATTGTAGAAGAAATAGAATGGAATAATTTCATGTTAAGTCAAATAAAAAAGACTTACAAACTAAAAAAAGAAGAAGAAGAAGAAGTTATTGTAGCCTTTACTAACTTCATAAATGGGAGACTTGACTGATAAGTTTGAAAGGGTCAAGAATGTAGTTTATGATGGTTGGAACAAAATAGGCATAGGGTGTGGCCCAGTCCAAGTGCCTCCGGACTCTGAGGTAGAAGTTTAGAAGAGGCTGGGATATGAAAAGACAGTCCTGCAACTTATCAGGGTGGCAAACAGAGGTGCACAGAGGGGACACGGCACCCCTGAGTGTGGTGCCAGGACTGAATTTCCATGGCCGGGGGGGGGGGGGAATAAATTGTCTGTACTTGCCGAGAAGGACTTTGAGAACGGTAGCTATTGTGGCACACTGGGTGTGGTCTCCAATTTGAGTTTGTTTATTTTTTTTTTAATGAAGAGGTTTGCCCTGAGGAAATCTGTGACCAAAGTGCAACCTCTCCCAAATCCAGCACCAGCCTACACCCTCACAAAATCAACCCAAAGCTGCCTTTATTCTGCACATCCCCCCTCCCCCACCATGTTCTCTTAAGAAATGCTTTGTGGTTAAGAGAAAGAAAGATGAGAAAGAGGGAGAGCGATCATCTCTGGAAAGCAACAGTGCTTACTCTGTTAGCGTCCATCAGCTGAGCCTCCTCAGGGAGTTACTAAGCTGAGCAAGGACTCCTTTGTCTACCTAGCACACTGCCTCAGGACCTTTCATCCCCTTCAAGCCTCCTCTCCGGCAGAAGGCAGTTTGTGGGACCAGCGGCTTTATACAGTTTCTACACGGACTAAAGCAGACGTTTATAAATATTACCTCTACCTTTGCCACCTATAACCACCTTTGAGTTTTCTGCCATCTACAAAAGGACCACCAAAGGAGGCAGGAAAGGTGAACAGAGAGTCCTTGTTCTCTTATCCTCCTCTTAGGGACTTTAGACACTGGGGAAAACATGATAATATTTTGAAGTACTTAGTCATTGTCCCATGTCAGAGAAGACAAGTGTCTATGGTCCTACAAAAGGTCTAATAGTGCAAGGAGTTGGTCCCAAAGGGAAGGCAACCTGGTTCTTTCTACAGCCAGTGCACTTGGGAAAGAGGTATCCTTTCCTGACAGTGACACGAGAAGTTCTTGTTGGGAACCTTCTTCCACTCACACTGCAAATGCCTTCTGCCAGTCTTGCAAGTCAAAGTGACCCGTACTAAAAGAATTCCATTTGTAATACAAACTGTTCTTAAGAGAAGTATTGAAAGCATGGACAGAAAGCGAAAATGATTCTTGCATTCCTTTTTAAAGCTTTCATGAACATTATCTATTCAACTCCCTGTAAGGGGCAGCTGATGCTGATGCTGATGCTGATGCTGATGCTGATGCTGATGCTGATGCTGATGCTGATGCTGATGCTGATGCTGATGCTGATGCTGATGCTGATGCTGATGCTGATGCTGATGCTGATGCTGATGCATCAGGGGAGGGGGTGGGTGATGAGAAAGGTATGGTCCATTATCATACTACTTACTAGTGACTAGAGTCTTTCTGGAAAAAATAGCGGAAGACTAAATGTGGCAAAGAACGATTTCTGGATGTACTATCTAGAATTTTGTCCTAGGCTCTTTATCCCTTTCACTAATATGAGTGGTTTTACAACTCAGTGCATTATGCAAGACCAATAACAATCCAAGTTGTGCTTGTTCATGCAGATACAAATAAATTTGTTCAGGCAGTACTATTGATCTTGCTCTATGAATATTGACCTGCTGTGTATCTATTAATAAATTTGCCTCAGTATTCTTTGTTGCCTATATATTCCTCCTGGATGCTTGTGTTCTTTACCTTCATGCTTACATTTTTTGTGACATCAGGCTCCTGTCCTTAATAAATGCAATTATTTTATAATTGTTTGGAATTGATGGTTTTATGTAACACTTAATGAATAATAAAATGGGATTGATGAGGTTTAGAATCACCATGAAAACACAGCTCTGGGTAAACCTATGAGGGTGCTTCTAGAACAGTCTAAAAAAGAATGCTCAGCTTGAATGTGGGCAGAACTACTGGTCCCGTCTACAGCCAGTGCACTTGGGAAATGGATGCTACAATCCAAAACAACCCCTTCCTCAAAGTTACATTTTATCAGAATGAGATAAAATTAACCTTTAAGCAAAATTAACAAAAAATTTAACCTTTAACTGGCTTAAACATTTTGTTAAATTGGATATTAGTTTTCAGAAAATTGAAAAGTCGTAATTTCCCAGTAGGACATGAGAGGTTTGTTAATTATTTTTTTCCATATTATGTTTCACTATTATTCTAGGGTTTTATTTTAAATGAACATGTATATTCATCCACATGCTTGCTTCTGCCTTATCTCTGCACCCTTGAGCCTACCAGTTACCTTATTAATTCCTTCTTAGGCAATGCCTACTAAATATATACATGATACCATCTTTTTAAATCAAATGCGTGTGCTTGATATAACACAGTACCCGATGAGCGATGAAAGCATTGTTAACCCTAAGATTTCAACCCAGAAACAGCATAATAGTATTTAAACTTATTCTTAGATAAGTATAATAAACTATAGTAATCAAAGGGCTCAGAGCTGCATGCACATCTTAGGATGGGATAATAAGAAAAATTGCTCAGGATGTTTTGAGGTTGTATGTAGGGAAAGCCTAGCAACTGGAGAGGATAAAGAAAGCTCGCAGCCAGGTGGTGGTGGGGCATGCCTTTAATCCCAGCACTTGGGAGGCAGAGGCAGATTTCTGAGTTCGAGGCCAGCCTGGTCTACAGAGTGAGTTCCAGGACAGCCAGGACTACACAGAGAAACCCTGTCTCGAAAAATGAAAAAGAAAGAAAGAAAGAGAGAAAGAAAGAAAGAAAGAAAGAAAGAGAGAAAGAAAGAGAGAGAAAGAAAGAAAGAAAGAAAGAGAGAGAGAGAGAGAGAGAAAGAAAGAAAGAAAGAAAGAAAGAAAGAAAGAAAGAAAGAAAGAAAGCTAAAAAGTCTTGAGAGAAATCCCAGAAACACAGCGAGATAAAGTAGCAGTTGGTAGGGATTCTTTGGTGCCAGGTAGAAAAGAGGAGCTGAGGAGCTTTAAACATAAAGTATATGAATATTTCATTTTAAATTGCTTGCTATACTGATCTATGCTGTAACCAACTAACCAACACACACACACACACACACACACACACACACACACTACCACTGTCCATGGCATTCAGTAAAGTCTATTAGAGCAAAGGCCTGGATCTGGGAACACGTGTTTGAAGGATCCAATAAGGCCACTCAATCTGGAACTCAGTAATCATGAAATCATGCTTAAGGGTAAAGAGCAAATGAAGGTTAAGGATTTAGCAGAACCATGATGCTTAAAACGGGTACATGGCTGTCAAAGTTAATGTGAGAACTTTCCCTTCAGCCTACTACCAAGTAAACAGAAAGATTAGGGACTTCCCAGTGCTGACAATTTTTCATGCAAATAGCACCCTTTCACAATCAAATGTCTCCATGCAAATGAAGACTTTAATATTTCTGCCCTCCTGCAAGGAAAAAAAACCCAATCTTTCCATCTTTAGTGCTTTGAAAGCATTTTCAACATATGTAACTTTAACATTAATGTGTCCATGTTATAAATACATGTGTAACATATGTTCCCATATGTGTATGTATAATACGTTTTTAAATGGGTGCTTGTGTGAGCATACACACCTTTCATATCTTTTCTTTTCCTGGATGAGGATAGGAACTCACTGAGGTCAAAACCATTTCTTCATTCATTTGTCTTCATCATGTCAAAATATCCCACAGGGCCTGGATCCTCAAGAAATGTCTATCTATTGACTTAGAAAGCCACCTTTCACTCAGTTCTTCTTCACCTCACTCTCCCTCATCAATAAGGACCAGAAACTCTATTTACTAAAGGACTAAAGACCTTTCTAGTTAGCCATAGGCAATGAGACATAACTAAAACCTGGCTGGCTACTCCCAGGCCCAGAACGGAGATGTGGTCTCAACTGGGATCCCAAGTTTCTGTAGGTTCTTGAGCTTCAGTGACCATCATCTGAAGTGGTCTCCTTGGTTCTTCTCATTCCCTCAGCCTGTCTCTTCCCGTTACTCCACTTCTATCCTTTCTCCTCTCCAATGAGTTTCTTTAACACTTTTCTGTTCTTTGTCCACATCGCATCTCCTAAGCTCTTGTTTAGGTTCGATGTGAGTAATTCCATGTCCAGTGGGGGAAAAGGTCACATTTTGTTTATTTATCCACCCATTCAGCAAGTATTTCTTCAGGACTTAAACGTATTATAACCTGATCCTTGTTCTCAGAGAATTTACAATCTCATGAAGGACTCAAGCATTAATCAGCCAAGTGTACAAAGCAGTAAATGGTTATAAACCCAACAGAAAGAGATGATGATTAATTTTCATTGGCAACTTGTTTGGATTAAGTGAGGCCTGAGTAATTAGTAAGGCACACCTTAGAGTTTATGAGGGCATCTCCAGTGAGAATTAATTGTGGGAACAAGACTCACCCTGAAGGTGGGTAGCACTACTCCATGGTATGGGGTCTCAGACTAAATAAAATGTGAGAGCCAGGTGAGTGCCAGAAATCCCATCTTGTCTGCCAAGATATAAGCACGCAGCCTCATGTTCCTGTTGCCACAGCTGCAAGTCCACCTGGCCACTGCCATGTCTTCTACATTATAATGGACCTTCCAACCATAAGCCAAAATAAATCTTTTGTTCCTTAAGATGTTTCTTAGCAGGTATTCAGTCACAGAAATGACAAAGGTAACTGATATGGCAAGAAATTAAACTTTTTCAATGACAGCATACAATAGAGTAAGGTAAGTTAATCCAAGAGATTCCAGACATTCAGAAGCCTGTGTGCTGGGGGTCCTGGGATATGCAGGAGAACACCAAGACTAAGACACTTGCAAACCCGGAGATCAGAGCAACAAGGAACAGGTCATACGCTGTCAGGTTGTCTCATCATGTAGAGGACTTCATGTAAACAAAGAAATACCAATGCACCCCAACTCCCATAATTACCAAATAGCACTCTACACTTCAGAAAGAAAAGTCACTAGAGTATAGAAACATGTGCTTTGCGTTTTCTCTTGTAATTACAACAGATGTGCATTTCCTTTTGTGTAATAGAAGATTCTAGAAAGCTGTTGTCTAACGTGCTGTAAAAATAGACTATTGAGTGCTAGTGTTTGAGATGCTCAGCAGAAAGAAGGTTTAAAACCCACTCACTACCTCTTTCAGTGGCCTGAACAGACTATAGTAGTGGTGGCTCTAGCAAAACAGAGACTCCATAGTAATTGTGTACTGGTCAAGGAAGAGAAAGCAAAATAAATGAGTTGTTAACTTCTTTGCTAAGACAGTTTGTATTTCAGACTGGTTAGGCTGCTATAGCAAAATACCCTTAGACTGAATCATTTATAAGCAATAGAAATTTACCACTTACAGTTCCAAATGTGGGAAACCCATGGTCAAGTTTCAAGCACCATCGGTATATAGTGACAGTTTGTTCTTCATACATAGAATCTTTCCAGTTTTGCCTTAACAAAATAGAAGAAGTAGATAAACTACCTCAATCATGTTGTATACGGATGCTAATCTTATTCATAATGATATCATGACCTAACTCCCAAAAGCCCCATCTTCCAACACTATCATATTGAGTATCAGGTTCCATCATATGAATTTTAGGGGAACACCAACCTTCAAACCTGAGATTTTTTTTTCTATTATAAGTTGATTATAACCAAATGAGACATGAACATGTTAAGTGTGTAACACAAATATCCAAATCTTTGGTTATAACTAAATGAGATGTGAATTTTAATACATGTCCCATGACTTTGGTCTGCTTTTAAAAAAAATGTGAGAAATGAACTCACATTCGCTATCAATTTTCGCTAGACTGGGAATTATCAATCTTTATAATGTCTGTCACCTCTCCACTTACAAAGATATATCAGAGAAGAAAATCTGGGTGAAATATTTGATTTTGCTAAAGAAACTTTTAATTTCCAAAATTCTGCTAATGGTCAGCACTTGCTTTTGAGTCTATTTGAGGTCAGAGCAATGTAAACTGTGCATTTGGAGAGCACAAGTGTCAAACAGATGGTTTCATAACTCTCTTCCACTACCAAGAACAAGAAAATCCCCCTGAATTGTAGTAACTGTAGAAAATTCTTTTCTTCCTAAAATGTATATGAAGTACATCTTTAAAACCACTCATTTTGAGAAGCCCTTTTGTAGTATTTTTTTCTGTTTTGTGGGTTTTGCTTTTTGTTTGTTTGTCTGTTTGTTTGGAGACAGGGTCTCATTTAACTCAGGCTAGCCTTGAACTTACTGTGTAGTTTAGATTGTTCTTGAACTCCTGCACTTCCCACCTCTGCCTCCCAGGTGCCAAGATTAATAGTAGAAAGGCCACGTACCTGGTAAGGAGAAGGTTTTGTTCAGGCGGCCAGAAGGAAGGCTATGGAGACATATTTACATTAGCTTAGCAGAAGATCAGATGTGTGCCAAAGTCTACACAGCCTGGGCTGCTCCAGGAAGGTCTTTTCATCTTCTTTGATGTTAGTTAAACCAACAAAATTGGACTTTGAGAAACAGTTATGGTTCAGTGTATTTTGTCTGTAGCTTTGTATATACAAAAAGACCATGCATCACACGATTAAACCAAGTCTATAGATTGGGGGAAGGGATCACCTTAGAATGAGGATGGTTGATATTCATCCAATAAATAATTTTAAAAACCCTTCTGAGAATAGAAGGGAAGAGCAACCTCCAGGACTGATATCTTGGGCTAGGGACTGGGATGCTCTTGAGAATCAACCTGCTAAGCAGATCTTGACACTAAGGGTCTCACCGCATTCCAAGAGGGGCCACTGCTGACCATTGAAAGACATTTTCCACAAGTTGTTTTTAGTGATCTCATTTACTTTTCTTAGAAATTCATGATGAATCAAGCTACAACTTACTTCTAAAATAGAAGGACATGGGTTCTCCTCTGGGTATGGCAAAAAAAAAAAAAAAGACCTGTGGCTTTTGTAAACTAGTTTGAGCAGGAACAAAGGAATTGAATATGGTTCGATTGTTTTAAAGTGACCTTTTGGATAGTATCAAAGCATGAGGGACTTTGGTATGATGCCAGCTTAGGCTGATTAGCCCCTGACCCTTACAAATTTTTACTAGGCTCCATGTCTTCTACCTATCATCAGCAAGTCTCCTGAACAAATTGCAACACTTCCCTTCCCATATAACAGTGGAGATATTTTTCTTGCTCTACACCACACATTGAACAAGACAGTGAATGATTTTTCTTAAAGTCTGGGTCTCAATAACACTAGAGACAACATACATAATGAATGACCAGCTCTCCAGCCTCATCAGTTCACACAATTCCACCCCTCAGCCCTATGTATTTCTTTTCCTTCTCCTAGACACCTCATAGTTTTTCTATAACATTTCATTCAGCTCTACATGTGAAATACTTTTTATCTGTATTATATGTTTTTTATATGATACTGTCATTGGGCTTATCTTATACAAGAAACAAGAAAGGAATTTGAATCCCTAAGGATAAACAAAACTATATTGCTAGAGTCATTTTATTTGAAGTTTTAAATCAAAATAGCATCTAACTAGTAAGTTATAATTTTTTAGTTAATAAGACATTATTGGTAAAATATAAATTATTCATAACTTTCAAATATAAGCAATTTTCTGCCTCCAATGAAAATGCACTTAGACTAGTCCCAATCTTCCTGACATACTCATATATACCTTACTCTTCTCAGCTAATAAGACTTGATGGAGCAGAAACTGAAGGAAAGACCATCCAGAGACTACCCCACCTGGGGATCCATTCCATATACAGTCACCAAACCCAGACACTATTATGGATGCCAACAAATGCTTGCTGACAGGAGTCTGATCTAGCAGTCTCTTGAGAGGCTCTGCCAGAGCCTGACAAATACAGATACAGAAGCTCACAGCCAACCATTGGATTGAGCATGAGGTCCCCAATGGAGGAGTTAAGAGAAAGGACAGAAGGAACTGAAGGAGTTTGAAATCCCATAAAAAGAACAACAATATCAGTCAACCAGACTCTCCAGAACTCCCAGGGACTAAACCACCAACCAAGGAGTACACATGGAGGGACTCATGGCTCCAGCCACACATGTAGCAGAGGATGGCCTTGTTGGGCATCAATGGGAGGAGAGGCCCTTGGTCCTTTGAAAGCTGGACAGACGCCACAATGTAGCGAAATGCGGGGGTGGGGAGGTGGGAGAGGGTGGGGGAACACCCTCATAGAAGCAGGGGGAGAAGGTTGGAATAAGAGGCTTCAGGGGGAGGGACCAGGAAAGGGGATAACATTTGAAATGTAAATAAAGAAAATATCCAATTTAAAAAAAAGACTTGCTTGGGACCCACATTGATTTTTCTCTTGCTGCATAACAAATTATCATCAATACTTCAACTTGAAACCTCATAAATTTGTCTTTGCATACTGTGTGCGGGTAAGGAGCACAGCCACAGGTTAGCTAAATACTCTCAAAGACTACAAATACTACCAACGGAGGCTGCACATCAATCTCACCTGACAGCCTCAGCTCAACCACCCACCCATCCCCTTCCATCTGGAACCCATATAAAGATGGAAGGAGAGAACTAGCTCCAGAGAGCTGGCCTCTGACCTTTCCTACATGTACCATGTCATATGTATGCTTACACACACACACACACACACACAAATAATTTAAAAATAATATTTAAATGTGTCCTGCTGCAAGACTCTCTGACCCTTGCAAACTCTCAAAGAACAAGCTTTTGTCCTGGGGGCTGTCATATGGAGAGAACTATAGAATGAAGTCGCCAGGCCTAGATGGCAAGTGCTTTTACCTGCTAGCTGTTGCTGTCCTTCTCCACTCAGAGCTTAGGTGACACAGTAGCTCTATTTCTTCCTTAATTTTCGGTTGTGATGATAAAATACCATGACCAAAGCAACTTATAAAAAGAAAGGGTTTATTTGCACTGTGGTTCTGCCAAGAGAGTTCATAGCGGTAGGTGCAGACTGGCAGCGCAGAGCCAGAGCAGGAAGCTGAGAGATGCTATCTTCACCAGCAAACACGAAGAGATTGAACTAGGAGTGGATGGAGGCTATGAACTCTCAAAGCCTGCCCTCAATAATACACTTGATCCAGCAAGATTGTGCTACCTCCCTAAGCAGCTTCCTGAACTGGGGACCAAGTGTTCAAATAGCTGAATGGAGCGTATTTTTCAAATAGCTCATGAATGATGGTTGTGTGTGTGGAATACAAAAAGAATAACTATGTTGTCTTTTGTTCAGATTAGGAGACAACATTTTCACCTAACAGTTAACATACTTTCCTCTGTGTGTGTGTGTGTGTGTGTGTGTGTGTGTGTGTGTGTTCTTTGATTTAAAAACTAAAATCTCTAGAAAAGAAGGGCCTTAGCATTACAAGATGAGGGAAAGAGAAAATGGAGAAAGAGTCCAGACTTGTTTGTAAAATAAGAAAACAAGAGGGAAAGGGGTGGGCTGGTATTCAGACTGTCTCCTCCTCTCTGAAGATATATATCCTGCCTTGTCTCAGAGACTGTTGATCCCACACCCAATTCACATTCTCTTCCCAGATGCTCCTGACTTATGAGACCCAATGCAATAGTTCATCCATGAAGTGATGTAGAGTAATAATTTCTCAAATGAGCTTTACTACCTACTGTTTGGTTCTGCTCCCTGCTCTACCTCTTACAACTTTCTTACAAGTTATTTCTATTTTCTGTCAATGCTTCTTGTCTATAAATTCCCCTTGTACAAAGGCCTGCTTTGAAGAGTTAATAGGATGAAATGAGTTGCAACATACAGGAAGAGTTTATAGCAGTAGCTAGCTACATTAAATGTGTCCTCGTGAGAACTAGACTACATTTTTTTCAACAAGTGTGGATTGAATGTCTGTTACATTTCCATTTAGACCACCTCTTGCACCAGCAAAGTTTTTCTAGACTTCGTCAAAAAACGGTGTCATCATACATTTCCATATGTGACAATATTGTGGTGGTAACCTTAACACTACCTGGATGTCTCAGACATTTTCTTTTATTTAAAAAAAAAAAAAAACAATAAGCCAGATGCTGAGGCACATGTCTATAAACGCAGCACTTGGGAAGCTGAAGCAAGTGGATCTCTGTGAGTTCCAAGCCAGCCTGGTCTACACTGTGTTTTTGTTTGATTATTGTTATACTCGTTGATGGCAGTGGCTGCTTGTGGGTTTGTTGGTGTTGGTGTTGTTTGCCTGTTTGTTTTCTAAAGTGGGAGAGAAAGAAAGGGAGTGGAATTGTATGGGAAGGCAAGTGGTGAGCATCTGGGAGGAGGTGGGGGTGGAGCAATGGGATAAGAATATATTGTATGAAGATTTTTTTTCAATTTAAAATAAAGAAAAAGAGGTTAAAAATAATAAAGGCCACCTTTGCGCACAACCATACTCACCTTCTATCGAAGGCAAGAAATGTACTGAGTGAGCCAGAATATTCATCATGACAGCAAGCATAACTGTGCCATTTCATTCCACTCTATGAAGAAATCAAACTCCGTCTCACATCCATCGTGGGTCAGCCTTCCTTCACCCTTGCCTCCCCTCTACTTCTTCTCCAGGGACTTACTGCCTAGGCCTCTTATTGCATGTGCCTCCCTAGTGACTCAATCCTCACTCGTTCTAGACTGCAGTTTAAAAGTAAACAAGTGTATGTATCAAGCCGTTTATTCTGCCCAACGCTATTAGCCAAGAACAGTCAGCAGGGGAGTTAGCAGAGGTCTGCTGTGTTGTACACCAAATCCATAGTATATAACGAGTGCCAATATATCCGTAGCCAGGCTCGTTTTGATGCCTTCCCATTGCAGTATCCTTCAGATACTCATGCCAATTACCATTCTGTTTGTTACTAAAAAAAAAAAAAAAAAAAAAAGTTGCCATGAACTTGCAGAAGAGTGGAGAGAGAGAGGGTATATGGGAGAGTTTGCAGGGAAAAGGGGGAGGGAGGAATGTTGTAATTATATTATAATCTCAACAATTCAAAACAATAACTAAAAACAAAGCACACGCATTTACTTTGACAAGTAACCATTGCTGCACTCTAACCATGCAGTTCATTCACTCTCATGTTTGCTTCATTTTCTTGTCTCCCTTAGAATTTGAAACTGGAGTCATGATAGTGGTCCCAGTGTTTAAAAGCATTTAGTCATTGTAACCCTCGGGGCTTAAAGGAAGCTCTGAAATCTCATGATTGTTCCTCAGTTTGGGGCTATACATAAAACTCCTGATACAGCACCGCACTGCTCGCTCTGCTTGCTCTCAAATGCCGTTCACAGAGATGTTTCTGTCTTTGCACTAGAAAATCCCCTAGCTACTTCATCTCTGCAAAAGGTCTGTTCAAAGTTGTGCTTCTCACACTGTCCTGCAGAAAGCAGCCCATTAAGAATCAGATTCCATTTCAGGTCTACAGCAGGGCCTAAGAATTTTCATTCCTAGCAAACCTTCAGGTATAGTGGTATAGGAAAAAAATAAGATATTTCTTTTTTTTTTTTACTTTTTATTCTCAGACACTTACTCTATAATTCTATAATCCTCAGTCTGTGAGGAAAAGTTCCCCACACAGGATGTGATTCTATGAATGGAACTCCAGTGGACACTGGGTCAATGCCATCTGCTTCAACTCTAGCATTTTCTACCTGGAGGTACCATCCAATACTGATAGATAATTAGAAATTAACAGGCTTCAAGGTCATTGAACACACACACACACACACACACACACACACACACACACACACCCATAATGAGTTTCAGGATCCACCCTCTAGGAGCTGGTTAACACACTAATTTTAAGGAAGCAGGAAGTTTCAGAATTGATCCTCCTAAAGACATAAAATGCCATCTGAAGGCCTAGCCAGGAGTTTGACAAAACAGAAAAAAATGGAGGAAGTAGTCCTCTGTTGATGCCTACCACAGAAACACTATGTCCTCCTAGTAAGGCATGGGGATGTTATAGATGTAGGTTTTCTTTCTGTGATTTACTTTACTCTGTTCTGTTACATGACAATTGCTTAAAAGAATGCCATCTGAGCCTCATCTCTGGCCTTGGGTAGAGACATAACTTTCTGAACTACAAAGATGATTGTAATATTATCATCTCGAGGGGGCGGAGCTTTCAAGTGAATAACTAAGCCATAACCACACCCTGCCTCCCTGAAGAGTTAGTCCAAATGCACCTGTCAATCACCTAAACAGGAAAACAGCTCACAGGAAAGCTGTCTATTCTAAAGACTATAGGAAATAACATAGCAACTGCCTATGTAGGTTGCCATGACGATCTCTGTAAGCATTGTTCACTCCCATCTCATGAAAGTGGTTTTCCTCTATGATGATCCATCCCTTTGACAGGAATCCTTGGGAAGTGCCTATTCTGAAATCAACTCTCCCTGTTTTCTGCACTATTCTCAGTGTCGTCACTGACTTCATTCAGTGGTCCCACAAGGATAAGGGAACCAAGAAGAGGCAGGCCCCAGAGTGATTCTCTAACAATTCCAGGTTGAAGGCTCAGCTTACAATTCTGCACCACTTTCTACATACTAAATACCACTAAGGGTAGGTCCTGCTTAACAAACTGGTTGTAAGTGGGGGTTCCTGAAGGCCTTTACAACCATCTATTCATTTGATGAAGCAGCTCACAGAACTAAAGGAATCACAACCATGGACCTTCCTAGGAGCTCCAAGCATCTGAGAGAAGGGGGGCAGTTGGGTATGTGGCGGGTCTAATGAAAACCAACCAGTTACATCCTTCTGTTGAATAGGCTGTCTTTTAGTTTGTTTGGTTGTTTTTTTTTTCATAAATCCTTATCAAAGTGAGAGCAGAAAGCAAGCTGAGCTGTTACTTGTAGATTTCAATCAGCAAGAAACCACAGTTGCAAAATCCTCGGTTTCTTACAGGACTAAATTGAAAGTCAGTGTTACAGGCAGGAAGCAAATTATTTTCTTCGCAAGGAAGTGATAATTAATGATGACTTGGTGTTCAGAAGCTCAAGCTGGGCTTGAGTAACTGCTCTGGATATAAAAAGCCATTTGCAAAACAGAAGTTGGAAGGAGGGCTGCAACTCTGTGGCAACAAGAAATCAAAGACACCGTGAAAGGAGAAGCAAACACCTGCATGAACGAACACTAGTGGCAAAGTAATGGGACCAGCCTGGGTGTCCACCAACAGAGAAATGGAAAGGGGAACACGGTGTGTGTACTGGCCAGTTTTGTGTGTCAATTAGACCCAAGCTAGACTCATCACAGAGAAAGGAGCCTCCTTTGAGGAAATGCCTCCATGAGATCCAGCTGTAAAGCTTTTTCTCCATTCGTTATCAATGGAGGAGGGACCAGCCCTTTGTTGGGGGTGCCAACCCTGGGCTGGCAGTCCTAGGTTCTATAAGAAAGCAGACTGAGCAAGCCATGAGGAGCAAGCCAGTAAGCAGTACTTCTCCATGGCCATCAGCTCCTGCCTCCAGCTTCCTACCCTGCATGAGTCCCTGTCCTGACTTCCTCCAATGAAGAACTATGATCTGGAAGTATAAGCCACCGAATAAACCCTTACCTCCCCAACTTACCTTTTGGCCATTGTGTTTCATTGCAGCAATAGAAACCCTGACTAAGAGGGTGTGCCTACACAAGGAAAAACGTTAGCCATAAAGAAGAATGAAATTGCTGGGCAGTGGTGGCGCACGCCTTTAATCCCAGCACTTGGGAGGCAGAGGCAGGTGGATTTCTGAGTTCAAGGCCAGCCTGGTCTACAAAGTGAGTTCCAGGACAGCCAGGGCTATAAAGAGAAACCCTGTCTCAAGAAGAAGAAAGAGAAGAAGGAGAAGAAGGAGAAGAAGGAGAAGGAGAAAAAGAAGGAGAAGAAGGAGAAGAAGGAGAAGGAGAAGAAGGAGAAGGAGAAGGAGAAGGAGGAGGAGGAGGAGGAGAAGGAGAAGAAGAAGAAGAAGAAGAAGAAGAAGAAGAAGAAGAAGAAGAAGAAGAAGAAGAAGAAGAAGAATAAGAAGAATGAAATTATCTTGTTTATAGGAGAATGGGTATGGCTGGAGATCATAATAAGCAAATTAGGCCAGACTCAGCAGTAGAAACATCATTCCTAGATTTTATACAGATAGATAAAACTGTGTATGTATATGTAGAGTGCCCTGATTGTCCTGAGAGCTCAGGAGAATGCCAACCTTATCCACCCCCTTAACAGGGAAGTGGTCCAAAGAATACAGCTAGGGCAAGCAGAAGATGGGCATCATAGCCACAGAGGTTCGCTTCAATCTCACTTCAGCTGAGGAATGACATGACTTTCTGAGAGCCATCCTGGCAAGAAGGAAGATAGTCTAAAGAGATGTGCATGTCCCTTCCTGTGGTTGTCAAATTATTGAAACAATGAACCCTAAGAGATTGGAATTTCCCCAGGAATCTCACACTGTGAGAAGGAAAAGGCCTGGGGCCCTGGGGCCAGACAGACAGGAAGCCTGTCTGTAAGAAGAAAGTTCACACAGTTCTAACAGACCATTTATCAGTACAACTTGCAGGAAATGCTGGAGCCCAGACCACGGTGGGTTAATGATGAATGGGACCACGCCTTGCCTGAGAGTACTTAGTTAAACATACCTCTGGCCTTCAGTGTCAACCTAAACATCATGCAGGATTCCAAAGATGGACTTGTGTAGGGGTCACTGAACTTCTTTGTTCCTCTTCCCAATGTGTGCACATTGAGGAAAGCTTCTATATGGACTTTTTAACTGTTACTTTGTCTCTCTAATTGGCCTACTGAGGATGAGTGCATGATCCTGGCTAGTTAGCACTGCCGAGACCCAGCCTCTGACTCCAACAACTCTGCTAACACTAGCAGCAGGGCCCATGTTAAATTTTAGTTTTAGAAATCTCTGATATGGGGCCCAGGATGCCTTGGACTTGAATGGCAAGAGAATAAGAAAGAGCTGAAATATTTCTGTTATTGGCAGATAGCCAGTGACAGGGATTTGGAGCACCATAAAGGGGTAATATAGTGTTATAAAAAAAATTGATCGCCGGGCGGTGGTGGCGCACGCCTGTAATCCCAGCACTTGGGAGGCAGAGGCAGGCGGATTTCTGAGTTCGAGGCCAGCCTGGTCTACAGAGTGAGTTCCAGGACACAGAGAAACCCTGTCTCAAAAAAAAATTGATCAAAATTAGTAGTATAAGGAAGCTTGAAAAGAAAAAAAAACGTGGAAAAGACTATTAAACTAGATCAGCCAGCATATACAATGCTCTGGGATTGGTCCCCCGCACAAGCAAGAAAGGGAGGGAGGAAGTGGAGGAGGGATATGAAGTGATGAAAGAAGGCGGTAGACTGGCTGCAGCCTTCTAAGGTGAACACAAGAACTCAAGGGCAGAGCCAGCCACAGACTAAATTTTCTACCGACTCAAGATCCTGCCTCGAAACAAAGCAGGACTGGAAAATATTTAGTTGATAATCTTATAATTCTAGGAAGTTTCTAAGCTTCTTATATACATGTTAATTCCATGCATTCATGTATCTTGGCTGGAGCTTATTAGTTGAAGATTTTAATCTCCCTTGATTAGCAGAGGGAATGACTCCTAAATCAAGTCATGGCCACAGTCTTCCCCCACTCCTCCCACCTCTACTCCGAGTTTCTTGGTCCAAGTTCAATGTATACGTTGGACCCATCCCTCCTCCAATGTGACATTGATTTATTAGTTCCTTCTCTCACAGCTATGATCAAATACCCAACAAGAAGCAGCCTAGAGGAGGAAGAAGATATACAGTTCATTGCACAAGGAAGGCATGGTGCAGGCCTGTGAGGTCATATCAAGTCCATAGTCAGGAAGCAGAGAGAGAGAGATGCTGATCCGCTTCTCAACTTCTCTTTTTCATTCAGTCTAGCACCCCAGCCCATGGAATGGAACCACCCGTAGTCAGGGTGAGTCTTCTCACCTCAGTTAACCCAATCTAGAAAAGCCATAAAAGGCATGCCCAGAAAGAGTATCTCCTGGGTGATTCTAGAGGCTGTCTAGTTCACAGTCAATATTAATCACTATAAGCATAACAGTTTGGTTCTAAGTGAATATGAAATGTTTAGAGCCAAGGAGTTCTCAAGCTGTCAACTCATGGTGCCATCTTGACCAAAATTTGCCCATTTCCTCTCTAAAGAATGGCCCCATCAGGGAAGAGGAAGGCCCCAGCATTCGAAATGGGGCAAAGATATATTCAGCATAAATCATATATACTAATAAAAAAAGACAAAAGAACAAAGTCATACTGAGCATTGCAAGATATGTTCAAATCTTGGCTCCTCTATGTTGCACCTTTGTCTCTTTTGATATTTAGTCTGTACACATAAACATGAGTATGTGTGTATGCGTGTGTTTCATATTGATAAAAAGTCACCAAGAAATACAGTCGAACAACTCTTTATACATATAAGTAAAAGATAACTGTGATTACAGCCAAGGCTGCCTGAGCCAACAAGGTGTCTCAGTGGACAAAGGCACTTGCTACCAACCCAAACAGCATAACGTTGATCCCTGGGCCCCAAATGGTAACAAAAGAACTGACAAGCTGTCCTCTGACCTTCACATGTAATGTGGCATGTGTATGCACACACCTAGGCATGAATTAAATACATGTCATTTTAATTTTAAGAAAAGAACTAAGGATATAACAAACCATGGGAAAGTGACTTTCCAAGTACGTTCTGTGAATTATGAACAGTTGTGCTAGCAGGATGACGAGGAGGACATGGAGACGTCACTAAAAACATGTGACAGCTTTTGCTTTTCACTGGGAAAGAAAAGATGAACCCAGTGTAGTAGGTTCTGGTAGAGGAGCCACAAATGCCAATCAAGATTACCACTGATTTCACTATGTGATTTTCATATACCAAAGAGATGTGGTCTCCTCTCTTCCGTCCCCAGGAGCACATTTGCCTCGAACTGTCTGGTTCCACAAGATGCCTGTGTGGGTGAGCCTAAATGGAAGAGAAAACTGGATAGGTTCTGTCGTGGGTGTGCTTTTGCAAATGTGGTATTTCAGCAGGCTGGAGAATTACCAAGGCAAAGGAGATGATTCTGCAGGCAAATTTAATTACTTTTAAGCAATAAGCAATCCCAAGCCTCAGATGAGGTTCTTTTTGATTTTCTCGGGGCTTTAAACAGGTTACTTTCACTTGGAAATCCTAGCGTAGGGAAAAGAATTAGAATTGATTGGTAGTCTCTCAAAGCTTTTGAAAATAGAGAGGTATGACAGGGTTGATTTTTTTTTTAATGTTCATAGAAGTGGTTTTGAAATTATCAAGCACAAGCTTTGTGCTGACTGAACTCACTTTCTGTCTGAATTTCCAGAGCAATTCTGTCCATGTGCTGGAGATGTATGTATACAACTAACTATATGAATAGCTATTACAGTGGTTCTCAACTGGGGATAATTTTACCCACACTACTGCCAGGAGACACTTGGTATTGAAGGGAAAACATCTTCACTTGAAGAAATAGCTCCTGGTATCGAGTGGGTAGAAGATGTTAGCCATACTACCATATATATACAGACAATGAAGAGTCTACCGTGACACTCATGTCATTGCACGAGCATTCCTCATATAGGAATACCTGAACTAGCCATGATTATCTTAGAAAACAACAAGTCTAAAGGGAGAAGAGGTGGCTCAGTAGGTAAGGCCTTGCAAGTGTGAGGATCTGTTCTCTCATCTAGATAAGAGATCTAGGGTCTGCAGAACCCATGGAAAAAGTCAGAAGCAGCGGACACACACACACACACACACACACACACAGCCTCAGGGAACTCAAGTACCATTGCTTTTTAAATGTTCATCTGCAGATTCTAATCACAAATGCTCAAAGAGAAATGTATTCTTTCTGTTTTTAAAAGTCTTTAAATACCATTTCCATTAAACATTTATTTGTAGTTCTCCTAACTGCCTAAGTCAAGGAAGATCCCTTTGGGTCCAGTCATGTTGTGTCTAACTAGGGAAGATACAAGAACAATAGATCAGGATCCTCTGGCTCCTTCCATGAGTGGTCGAGCTGGGAAACTGATCTCTTGGCTAGGACTAGACAGGACCACTCACTCAGATCACTGTATCTGGACTGATTTGGAGAATAGAGTCGGCAGTCTCAGCGTGCCCTCTAAGGGACATGGTAATTGATTTGGATGCCCTTTTCCTCTCTCATGCTTATTTTTATCTGACATTTGAATAAAACATAGGAAAAAGAAGCTTTTAGATTCTAAGAGTGGATGCTCTTGCATATCCTACTGTAGAAACTCTAACTGCAATCCTGTACTACAAGGAAAGATTGTTTCATCCCTCGGTCATGACAACAAACAGTTTCCTCTGCAGGCACATGCAGAATAGGCACTGACAATCAGGTAAATATGTCACCCTGCACGTTATCACTGGAAGAAAGGGAAGGATAGACCAGAACCACACATAGGAACTTTAGTATCACAAAGTTCATGTCATGGGAGCCCGGAGGCCCACGTAAGCACCTGCTTTTAACTTTGTTGTGGAGACATGAACAAAGATCCATCACCACAGATAAGGCACCGAATACAGACCAAAGCACAGATTCCGCCTAAGTCCATTTGATGAACCTGTATGTCTGTTGGGATTACATGTAGGAAAGTAGGCAAGGGGCCTCCAACATACCTGCATCATTGCAAAGCCCTAACCTACCATGGATGTTGGCCTCATGGAGGCAGCATCATGGAGTCCCAACTTCAGTTACCCTGCTGCTTTATAGATACTCTAGCATCTTCCAAGGTTACTTACAGCTGGGAGGCCAGGAGAGATTGATATGTACAGCCCCAGGTGGAATCCTGTGACCATTCCCCCACCTTCTACTAGGGAGTATCAATAGTCCATTGTCATCACTATAGATCTAGCTGTCACTGTATTAGTCTACTCAGTGTCCATGGATACTGACCAGGGTTATCTCATGTCCTAGATAGTGACAGGAGTATGCTATCATGTCCAGAGGAAAAGCCCATCCTAAAATATCTGCAAACCATATGCTGGATCACCTGCTGCACCGGATCCCCTGTAATCGGTAAAACTAGGTGATCTAGTTGGAGATCCGGCTGGCAGTAGGATACAGTGTTCTACTCTGGGCATTCTCATAGCATAGCTGGTGGAGACTGAGATGAGATACTCAACTGCAAAGAAGCATGTAAATGTTGGATGTGCTCAAGCCTGTAATCCCAGACCTTGGGAGGCTGAGGTGAGAGGCTTGCCACCACCAGTTCAAGGACAGCATGTGTGGCACAATGAGTTTCAAGTCAGTTTGAGCTACAGTGTGAGACCCTGTCTCAAAAGAATAAATAAACAAATAACAAAAATCACATCAGCATCTAAGAAATTGACAAGAAGATTATATGTATATGGTTGGGTTATTTTTGTTCCTTTATGTTATTTTGTATTTATTCTATCCCTCTCTCCCTAAGATCAACTTAGAAAACTTAAACCTTCTTAGGAAATTACTTGTGAAAAAGTACAGAAAGACAAAATTAAGAAAAGTCTCCCACATAGTGTATTCTTGTATATTGTGGAGAATATTGTCAAAACTATGGGAGCAAGAAGAAAAGACTCAGGCCATCTGTGGGTGTTATAAAATCTCATTATATAGATAACTTGTCTGCTACTGTTTCAAAATATATTAGATCATCAACTAGCATTTTGTCGCCAGTTGATATTTATTAGGAACTTAATGGGAGCCTAGCATTTGAGAACATGTCATGCATATTTATTCCCGGCAAGTAAATATGAAATGAAAATTGTTCCTGTGACCTTTTTCAAATGCCATGATTTGTCACCAGTCATGAAATCTAAATATTCTTTGTCCTGGTTTTAAATTGCCTTCATCGTTGAGAGCAGGCATATGGTTGAGGAGCTCCGAGGAAGGTAAAGAAGCTCAGAGTCTAAACCTTACCACCTTGAACTACATAGACAAGGATGCATTTTCTTAGAGCAAACACATTCAAATTTCACCCCAAAAGAATACCCGTTATGACACCTTAGTCATATGACACCAGCTCTTTGCTTTCTGTACTCAGTATCTAAGGAAATCCAAGGTGGAATAAATGCATCTAAAATCTAGTTGAGTAGTGGGAGGGTGTGCATAGCTGGCTCCGTTGGCGGACCACTTGCCTAGCATGTACAAAGCCCACAGAATTGGGACATAGTAACTCCAGTTTGTAATCCCCAGGACGAAGAGACAAGAGGATATAGAGTCCAAGGTCATAGAGAGAATTCTAGGCCATCCAGGACTAGCTGAGAAAAACAAAACAACCAATCACAATCACTCCCACTGAGCTAGCCTGGTCCCAGCCAGTATTCTCTGATTCCATTCAAGTAGTAGTCTTACCAGCCTCGCGGATTCTGGCCTGCTTCTCTCACAGGTCTTCTGTATGCAGCAGAATGAGTCTCTGTGGAAGAAAGAAAGACCATCTCACATCTCTGCTCTAAAGCTTCCAGTGTCTCCAAATTTTACCTACAGCCAATGATATTTGCCATTCACTTCTCGGGACCTTTACACCGGCCATTCACACCTGGTAAACTTCCTTCCCTAAATAGCCAGGGTGCACTTAATCATCAAAGAGGCCTAGATCAGCTACCTTTCCCAAGCAACCACTCCCCACTGCCAGGACACATGGTATTTGCCTTTCTTTCTCTAAAAGGATTTTCTTCATAGCATTTACAACCCACCCAAAACATTCTGTTTCTTGTATATTGGCTCACTCTTTGCCCACCGACAAATCTATGCTCACAGAGATCCAGCTGGCAGTAGGATATCGTGTTCTACTCTGGGCATTCTCGTAGCATAGCTGGTGGAAAGTCTACAAGATGAGGGGTAGGAATTTGGGGTCATTTTATGCACTACTATATTTTCAATGCCTAGAACTGTATGTACCCAGTACAATGCTGAATAACAAGAAATGCCACCCTTCTTCAAAAACTGCTTATTTCATTTCTAAACGATAGAGAGAACCACAAGATAGACTTAATCACAAGAAATAGTAAGTAGGTAAAAGTCTATCCAGATTCCTTAATATCCTATTTTAGTTTAAAAAAAAATGGGTAGGGTTCCTTGACTAAGTTAGTTATGGGTAATCTTAATTATCAACTTGATAGGCTTTGGAATAATACCTCTGAGTATTTCTCTGGGAGCCTTTTCTAGAGAAGTAGAACCAACAGAGTACATCTTGAACATGAGCAGGGGGCTAAGGTACCAGATAGAATAAAAACGAGAAAGTGAACTGAGCACTCACATTCAAATCTCTCTACTTCCTAAGTACAGACTCAGTGCAACCAATTCCTCCACACCCCTGCCACCATCCCTTCCCTGATGTAATGGTAAATGGTACCCTTAAACCATGTGCTGCAATAAATGCTTCCTCCCTTAAGTTACTTTTGTTGAGTCAGAGCAGCAAGAAAGCAATCAATCGCTAATATACAAAATACTGACGGTAGTAAGTTCATCTATGCAGCACATACAAACATGTGGTCGGATGTTTCCAACAAGTGAAGCAAGCTTCAGAGACATCACAATAAACTTCATATTTTCAGACTCAAGTATCACCACCCATTTGGTCCATCTCCTCTAAAGCATGAACCATATTGTGTTGACTTGCTAGAAGGAGGACCAAGTCTTAGTTCAGAAACAGGTCCCTACTTCAAATGTGTTTACCTGTGTGCAGGATAAGGATAAGAACAGAGCCCAGCCTGAAGAGCCACATAAGCTCTATTTTAAGGTTCTAGTAGATCAATTTAAAAAGCAAAATGAAAGAGGTGAGATTCTATAATATATGGTGTGTCTGCGTGTGCATGTGTGTGCCCACATGTGCCTATGTGAATTCATGAGGATATAAAGTATGCTTCTCTATTGTTCTGTCTTACTGCCTTGAGACAGGATTACTTTTATGTGTTAACTTGACATAAGCTAGAGTCAAATGCCTCTGTATCATCAGGCTGTAGGCAATCCCACGGCAGCATTTTTTTAAATTAGTGACTGATGTAACTTGCTCAGTTCATTGTGGATAGGACCACCCCTTGGCTGGTAGGTCTGGAGCTCAGGCTGAGCAAGCCACAGGAGGCAAGCCAGTAAGCGGCATCCTTTCATGGCTTCCATTAGTTCCTGCCTCCAGAGTCATGCCCTGCATGAGTTCCTCCCCTGACTTCCTTTGATGATAGACTATGATATACAAGTGTAAGCCAAATAAACCTCTTTCCTCCCCATACTGCTTTGGTCATGGTGTTTCATCACAGTAATAGTAACCCTAACTAAGACATGGGGTATCTTACCAAACTGGGAGCTCATCATTTTGGTTACATTGATTGACCAGTGAGCTCATAGAATCTACCTGTCTCCAGCACGCAATACAGCCATACCCAACTTTTTACATGTGCGATGGTGATTCAAACTCAGTTCCTCCTGCGCACACAGAAGTGAAAGCCACTTCCCCACTCTCACCCACTGAGCCATCCACCCACCTCTGAAATCCCATCATTTCAATAAAATATTTTATTTAACCTAATGTAATCAAAGTATTGCCATTCAGATAAGTTAATCAATAGTAGAATGATTAATGAGGCAATTGATGTCATTTTAATATCAAAAATTCCCCTTTTTTTTAAACTTTTACAGCTCATCTCAATTCGAACACCTCTCAACTGTTCAGTGGCAGCAAGGGGCTCACCTGAGGCTATGCTATTGGACATGGACACAGACTTTCCACATCAGTGACTCAGTGGCCCATATTATTATGTTACTATTTATTCAAGAAAAGCAGAATTTTTGAGTGTCTCCTCTCTTAGGACCCTTTCTAGGAAGGGTCTAGCATATAATTAAATCAGACAATTTTCCCTTCCCGTCCAGAACTTATATTTTAGGCAAGGGATGTAGGCCATGGGCAAAGGAAGGCAGGAAAGCCCGGAGGTTGTGCTGTGGAGGGGAGGGATAAGGGTGCCTAGGGTGGGACCTCACAGAGACAGGGACAGCTAAGCATGGAGGGGAAAGAAGAAAGCAGGCTAGGGGACAGCTGCAGGAATAGAACTCCATACAGACAGAACAGTGCGTGCAAGGCAGGCCTCTGGAACGTCCAGAAACTTTCAAGAGGACCATGGTGGCTGGGCGGGGGGGGGGGGGGGGGGGGGGGGGGGCGGGCAGCATAAACTAGTGAGAAAATAGAGGAGGCGAGGCAAGGGGGCTGGTGTCAAGGCTTCGCGGGGCTTTGGCTTCTCCCTGAATGAGAGCAAGCTTTTACTTGGAAGCCTAAAGAGATCTACATTTTCCCAGCACCTTCTGGTTGAGCCATATGGCTGTAAACCCAACCCCACCACACACCCTTTCCTCCCTGTGCCCTGCATTCCCTCTAAGGCAGGCTGCATTAGCTGTGCAGCCCTAGAACACACTGCTAACACCTCATCCACACAGCTGCTAGCTCTGCCAAGGTAGCCCTCGCCCATGCCCTGTCCCACAATTCTTCAGCCTCCCGGCTGCTCCACAAGGAGGGACCAACCATTCGGCTGTCAAGAAAATCATCACACGAAAGGGAAACAGCCGTTTCTGAACAATGTCTCCCCCAAGGCAGAAGCCCTGCCGAAATCCTATGCCCCTCCCTCAGCAGATAATTCTTTTGTTTGGCATTAAAAAAAAACTGCTTTTAAGAAAAGGAAGGCATCATCCCTCACACGCCTGCCTCTGGGACCCAGAGGCCAGGGGACATGCCCTTTCTATCCCTGCTGCTCAGCGTGACTGGGACGCAGCATCCATGGCAGCAGCACGGGCTGTGAGCATCTGCCTAATGCAGCACCTGGGCCCTAGCCTTCTCTTGCTGAGTGAATCTCAAGTGCTTTCAACAAGCTCTCCTGGTTAAAAAAAAAAAAAAATGGAGCCCTGATTTGAGTTAGAAAGCCCACTCTAGACCTTTTAGCTCAGAAACCTCTCTGAATTGTTCAGATGACTCTCTGAAATGTTTCTTGATGACTTCAAATGGCACTAAGCATTTCTCATTGTTCATGATTGTGGAAATTGACTGGATGGCACCCTGATTTTTCTGCTGTCCTTTGGATCACCTTGAAGCTGCAGTCACTTCGAGGGGCCATTGGCCTGGAGCTGACAAGATGTCTTATAAACCTGTCTGAAAACGTATTGGGATAATTATACCCCAAATTTTTGTCCATTGGAAGGTAGAAAACTCTGGAGACTGGGATAGGCTGGAGCATCCAGGGCGGCCCCTTACAGAGCTAAGAGTTAGCACTGCTACAGGCTGCCCGCTAGAATAGTTGAGTTTTTCCAGGGATACCCAACCCTTTGACAACCTTGCCATCTGCAAAGTTGTACTCATGAACCACACCATCAGTTTACAGAAGAAATTGCAACATGAAGGAGTTGACTCTATGGTAGAGCGCTTGCTCTGCAAACCAACACCCCGGAGGTTTCCATTTTCAGCACCAGGAATAAATAACAGCATCAAATGAAACCTCAACAGTCACATGATCACATACAGCAATGTCTACTGCAGCAGTATTCACAATAGCTAAGCCATGAGACCGACTTAGTGTGAGAGTCAAAATTATTTTTCAGTCCTAATTACTGTGTCTAAGAGATCCATGACACAAATGGGCCTCTAACCTGTAAGCCCCTTGCCCAAGGACAGATACCTCCTGAAATGCTGGGGGCTATTTATAGGAATCACAAGCCACATGTTCTAAGTCGCCTAAACAAGTTTGTTTGACTCAACTGCACCAATGTGCTTGATCACATGTAGGTGGGAGGTACATGAGCAGTAAATGCATCCGGATGTACACTTGCTGCTGATTGGGTGTGATGGGGGGGGGGGGCGGTGAGAGGGGAATACATAAGCAGAAAGTTTGTCAGGATATATGCTTGTCCCTGAGGGGAAATAGAGTGGTCCTGTGGTTTTGCCTTTTTAAGCCTCTACAAAACGTGACTCATGGCCACTTCCTGGGAATCCTGGAATGGACTTGACCAGAGCCCATCAACCTAGCCAGTGTTTAATTAATGCTTGCTTCAACTTTGGCTCAAAGATTGTGGTAGTGGTCTGATTCTCAAGTGGTGAGAGTAACATTGGGTGTCCAACAACAAAGTAATGCAAATGGATGAGGTGCTGTCCACACAATGAATGAAGTTGTGTCACGTGCAGGACCGTGGATGCAGCTGGAGATAAAAATCCATCTCAGAAGGACAAATATCTATGTCTTCTCTCATTTGTGGTTCCTAGATTTCATATGGATATATCATGAGAGAGGTGAGAAAGGTGAGAGAGAGAGAGAGAGAGAGAGAGAGAGAGAGAGAGAGAGAGAAGAAGAAGAAGAAGAAGAAGAAGGAGGAGAGGAGAGATAGGAAAAAGAAAGGAGAGAAGAGGGTAGAAATATGTAGGTAGTAGTACCAAGGCGACTAATATAGGACAGGGAAGGTAAAGGTTATAGAGCAATATGCTTAACATACAGTATAAGCTAACTATGAAAAATTATCAAGTACATATACTATATCAACTATGCCTTTGTAAAGCTGTTTAGCTATAAAAGAAAATGCGCCCCTACCCTCATCTCATGCTTCAATTAAATTTATGAGTTTGTGCTGTGGCAGATTCATTCCGAGCTCTCCCGGGATATACGCAGCCCAGGTGCAGGTTGTACATGCCTGATAAACTATGGGATCAGTTTCCTGACAGCGTGATGCCCTGGTTCTCAGAGAGAGGTTTCTGCTAAATCCACCCTTCAGACAGAGGGGTTTCGAAAATGAAGGGTATGAACAGATGCTAGCCAAAGGTTCAAAACACTGGGGTGGGCAGATGGCTCCGTTAGTAAAGCTCTTAAACAAAATCGTACTTTGGCTCTAGAGCAATGGAAAGCAGGAAATGGCCCGGGGAGAGGAGATTTGTCCACAAAGGAAAGTTCTTGTTGCTACTTCTAAAAGCAGAACAAGATGTGGCCTTGACGACTAATCTTCACTGCACAGGGGAGGGATGTGGGCTTTTCCTTTTCTCTTTCTTTATTGATTTGGCTTGACGCTGTCTGTTAAAATAGACTTGTCCTATCTGTTTCCTCCCTCCAATTTCTGGTCTCACTTAATTTGAGGCATTGCATCTTATCATGTCTAACAGACGAAGTGGCACCATTTTTTAGAGAAAGAAAATAAGTTTATTCAAACCACCTGCCGAGGGAACAGGGGCCACGACAGTAGGAAGAGAATAAGCAGCCACCTGGCCGCTGCACCGCACAGGCCCCGCTGGGAAATTGTTCCGGCCATTCTGCCACAGTTTATAGGTTAAAACAAATCAACAAGCCAAACCCAATTCGACGGGAGTACACATAGACTCCACTTCTTGCAGCCATCTTGAATCCATCCCAGAAGAAAACAAGTGGCACTTACTAAACAATTGCCATGTCTCTGCTAGTATCTAACAATTCTTAGAATTGTGTATTCTAAAAAACACAATTTTATTGCTACTTCTTATTTTAAAGGAACCAGAGTGACAGTCAGTTATTGAGGATGGTACAGAGAGGTCATGTACATACATCTCTCCATTTTTCCACAATGCTGGGCCTTACAGAATTTTGATAAAGTATCAAACCAAGAAATTGACATTGGCTTGGTTTATATGTATCATTTTATACATATTTTTAAAATGATCATATATTTCATTCTCAGAACTTGGGGGGGGGGCAGAAGCAGGAAGATCTCTGTGAGTTTGAGGCCAACCTGGTCTACAAACTGAGTTCCAGGCCAGCCAGGACTACAATAGTCGCATCCTTTCTCAAAACAAAAAGGACCACGTCTATATAATTTTAGCTTATTCAATTAATCCTTACAGGTATACTTAATTTCTCTGATAGAAGACTGTATGCTACTATCATCGAGCACATCTAATAATTAGAAATTTTTCTTTGTGACGCATAAAATAATGGTGCATCCTGAGATGTCTACAGATTTTAAATGTCTGTTTTTAGTCAGGGATTGCACTTTGTAGGCAAGTGCCCTATCCCTGAGCTCCGGCGCCAGGCTCCCTACTTCCTCTCTATTTTGTATAATAGTCAATACTATGTTGTATTAACTCAATAATCAGATAAAGCAAGTGGAATGTAGCTAGGCAGAGTGGCATTCCTTTAATCCTAGCATGCAATAGACAGAGGCCAATGGGTCTCTGAGTTTGAGGCTAGCTTCGGCTACATAATGACTTCTCAGACAGCCAAATCTACATGGTGAGACCCTAAAAGAAAGAAAGAAACAAGCAAATAGACAAACAAACTGGGGTAGAGAGTGTTTTAAGAAGCCTGCCCGAAGCCGGCCGGTGGTGGTGCATGGCTTTAAATCCCAGCACTTGGGAGGCAGAGGCAGGCAGATTTCTGAGTTCGAGGCCAGCCTGGTCTACAGCGTGAGTTCCAGGACAGCCAGGGCTACACAGAGAAACCCTGTCTCAAAAAAACAAAACAAAAGAAGAAGAAGAAGAAGAAGAAGAAGAAGAAGAAGAAGAAGAAGAAGAAGAAGAAGAAGAAGAAGAAGAAGCCTGCCCAAGGTGACACAGCTACTGGGAGTTACTAATGAGAACTCAGGAAGAAAGCACAAACCCAACCACTGTAATCCAAACCTAACATGCTTCGCCTATACTGTCCCAAATAGCAATTGTAGCCTGTAGCACACTACTTACAAGCTAGCAAACCACCACTTTTCTCCTGTTGCTATGACAAAATAGGAAACCCACTAGAGGAAAGGAGGGTTTGTCTTGGCTCACAGTTTGGGGGTATTCTCTGCACAACCGATCAGGCATAATGGCAGAGTGCGGGGCGGCTGGTCACATTGAATGCACAGTCAGGAAGCTGACAGAAATGAAGGAAAGTAGCCAGCTCACTTTCTCCTTTGCATTCCACCTGAGACCCTCTTTGAGGGAATGGTGCCACCACATTTGGGGTACGTCTTCCTTCCTCAGTTAACTCAATTTAGAAGTTCCTTCCCAGGCTTGCGCAGAGGTTTGCCTCCTACCTGAGTCTCCATCCCACCAAGTTGACCCCAGGGATTAACCACTCCCCTTTTCTCTAACTATAGGGTCCTGGGCAATAGAGGGTTCGCAGGAGCAACAAGCTTGCAAACTGATTGCAAACGCTAAGCAATACATAGCCTGTCCTACTTCTGCGGCTGTTCCCTGAGCATCCGCCTGTCACGCTCTCCACTTTCTAATGCAATAAAACCGCACTCAGCTCTGCATTTGTCAACCCTCTGCATGGAACGACAAATAGCAAACAACGAAATGAAGATGAAAAGGAGGCAATTCAATTGCTTTCCATATATAACTAGCACAAATTCCGGAGACAGGCCACCAACAGGCTGAAAAGACACTTTACTTGAAAAGCCATTCCCATTGTTTCTTTTGAATGATTCTCTTTTGTTGCACTATTAAAATTTTAGACTAAAAGATAAAAATCAAGAAAGAAAGACTAGGGCTGAGGGTGTAGTACTTCTTTACATGTGCAATGTCCTGCGTCTGCCTCCTGCACCTGCACAAACAGGCATGATGACATACATATCCCTGTAATCCCTGCACTTGGGAGATGGGGGCAGGGGAATCAGAAGTTCAAAGTCATCCTTGTTTGCATGGTGAATTCAGGGCCAGCCTGGGCTTGATGAGACTTTGTCTCAGAAAGAAAAAAAAAGAAGCTGGAGCAGTAGATTGTGAAAAAGGGAGACGCAGGGATAGAAAGAAAGGATGGAAGAGAGAGAAAAAAAGAGAGAAGTAGTTTATTCATTGGTAGGTTACAGGCAAATAGGACATCATCAAGAATGAAGAAATGTGTGTAATCGGGATTAGGGGAGATAAAAAAGGAATTAACTTGTAAATCTAAACTAAGATCCCTTTGGAATTCTGACCTCTAACTGGGAGCTAATGATCAAAATGTACTTCACATTATTTACGAGAGTGGTGTGGATGCCTGTTGATGTGCATTTTAAATCCACTGCAAAAGACAGGCCTAAGCGACTAAAATGTGTGCACTCTCCCTTTCGCCACTCCTCGTTAGCTTGATGGGGCTGTTTTGTGCTTCAAGAAATGTAGCAAAATACAGATCAGTTTGGGTCTATTCACAAAGTAAAGGGGGTGAGCTAGAGTAAACATCTGTTTATTGGTCTGGTTCCCACTAAGCATTTATGCACTATTGCCTCTTGTCTGGGCTGGAAGTTCCCATAGTATGCTTAAAGCAAGAAGGAATTATATGAACTACTTAGCAAAATACAAAAGGGCAAAACACATAAGAATTTGTTTAGAATCAAGGCCCAGATTGCAGAACTTGAAATGAAGATGGTGGCTGGGGGTAATAGAATAATAAGATTTATCTACCACGACACTCACCATTTCATCTTACTGAATTTCTACCATAAGCTCCATGGGCAAATAGCCCTAGTTTACAAATGAGGAAGACAGAGGTTACACAACTTATTCAAGGCCACACACACATCTAATCAAAGGAACAGGGCTTTCAAAAGTCATATCATGTGTAATGTCCTGCATATTTCTTTCTTTCTTTCTCTGTGCATGTGTTTGTGCACATGTGAAAGTGCACATATGTCTACAGGCATCTATGTATGTGCTGTGCACATGTACATGTGGAGGGAGAAGACAAGCTCAAAGGGTATTCCTCAAACACTGTCTACCGTTTGCTCACTGGCATGGGGTTTGTCAAGTAGGCTAGAGCAGGGATTTGCCTGTCTGCCTCCCCAGCACACATCACCATGCATGGCTATTTTTTTACAAGGGTTCTGGAGATCCAACTCAGCAATTTATTAACTGAACCATCCCCACAGCCCTGTTTCTAAATATGTAAAGATAAACCTCAAAACCTATCTAAATCAAAGGATTTTAAGTAAGAAACTGGGTGGCTCTATTTTACCAAGATTCCCATCTTCATTTTTAAGGTTTTAGACCATGTAATAATAGGAGTTCATTTTCTGCTGTAGGGTCAGACAACTGGCCTTTTTGCAAAACTTGCCTAGTTGGCATGAACTGTACAAAAGCAGTGCCCACCCACACAGAGCCAAATAATTTTCTATTTTATGAAAGGCGATGCAGTGTCTGTAGTGTCTATTATTAAGTTCCCCGGCAGTCTCTGGAGTAGCATCCTATAATCAACTGCATTAGTGTCTATGCAGTGAAATACATGGATATTTACTCTAAATGAGAACAGAGACTATAAGAAGCTCCGGGACAGCTGAAGTCAAATTTTGCTAGCAAATCATGATGAGAGAGGCTTTGGGCTTTTCAAAAACATTTAGGTCATGGAATTGTGCATGAGGAATTATGAAAGGATATATTTTGTACTTCTGCACTTTGCAAAAATAGGATGCTGAATGATCTCAACCACTGACAGACAAAAGCTCTTCCTTTTAAACATGGATGTTTCTCTAGCCAGAGTTAATCTAGAAAAATAATCCCCCGATAGATAGATAGATAGATAGATAGATAGATAGATAGATAGATAGATAGATAGATAGATGATAGATAGATAGATAGATAGATAGATAGATAGATAGATAGATAGATGATAGATAGAAGATAGACAGATAAGTGAAAGGGGATGTCATACATTAGGATTCCCTCCTGTGAGACACCCTTCCCCTTCCACTGGGTATAGCTTAGCTTTGCACTAACCTCTATGAGGTCAGAATGGCTCAAAGGGGATGGACTGTAAGCAGCTACTCTTTTCCTCTATTAAAGCCCAGTGTACATTTAAGCCTTCTGAGGCCAGAGTGGGGTATGGGGTATGAATAAGCGTGGTGTGTGTGTATGTGTGTGTGTGTGTGTGTGTGTGTGTGTGTGTGTGTTTGTGTGTTGCTTCTACTCAAGGTCGTGTGTCTTAGAACAGGTTTCTAATACAAAAAAGCAAGTTGGGAAGAATAGGGTTTATTTAATTTACATTTCCAGATCATAGTCCATCATTGGAGGAAGTCAGGACAGGAATTCAAGCAGGGCAGTAACCTGAAAGCAGGAGCTGATGCAGAGGCTATGGCTTCTGCTTACTGGCTTGCTCCTCATGGCTTGTTCAGCCTGCATTCTTATAGAACTCAGGACCAGGGATGGAACAACACACACTGGCCTGGGCCCTCTCTGATTGATCACTATAGCAGGCTTGCATGGAGGCATTTTCTCAATTGAGGCTCCTTCCTCTCTAAAGATTCTAGCTTGGGTCAAGTTGACATGCAAACCAAACCAGCACACCACGGAACCACTCAGCAGAAAGGAAGTATAAAGTCCATTAAATCTGTCTGTGATGACAACACCCAAAATGTCCCAGTGGTCCCTATTGCCTGGTATTAACACCTTAGTATAGTCCTAGTATAATCCACGCCACTATTATATCAGCATCAGTTCCCATGATTAAAAAGCCACCAAAGAAGCTGATACATCCCTTCCAAGAGGAATTAAGTTATAAGAGATTCCCCCTCTTCAAGTAGCACTATCATAAGAATACTTAGGCATTCAGGCAGCTCTCCAGATATTACATATGATGAGGAAACAAGGGCTCCTGCATATGAGCAGCCATCTTAACCAGAGAAACCACAAAGAAGTCCACAGAAACCACCAAGCAATAAATAGGTATTGTACCAAGCCAGAGTTTGGGAGAGTGCTTTGTTATACACAGTACATAAAATCTATACTCTTCCGCTCACAAATAAGGAATGTATTAGTTATCTTTCCCGTTCTTCCAATAAAAATGCCTGGCAAGAGCAACTTAAGGGAGGCAGGCTTTATTTATAGGGTGAGGGTACAATTCATAGAAGCCATGGCAACCAGGAGCATTGGTCACATTGTGTCCACAGTCAGGAGGTGGGGGAAGCTGAATGCTGCGGCTAAGTTGTCTTTCTCCTTTTTCTTCAGTCCAGAACCTCAATCCATGGGGTGATCTACCTGTGTATAGAATGACTCTTCCCACCTTAGTTTCTCTAATCCAGAAATACCCTAACATGGAAGCCTGGAAGTTTATCTCGTACATGGTTCTAGGCCCTGTCAAGTGGACACTCAATAGCAATCATCACAAGGTGAATGAGTCTTAGAAACATGAGAACCCCTGATGCCCAGGGACTTCAATGGCCAGCACAGCTCATTCTGGATATGTGAGTGGGAAATGGGTCTGTAAGCCTCTTACCATCTTAGCAGCAGTTTCCTTTTGGTGTTTTCTCATGGAGATGCTTAGAAGGTCCTGAAAAATAAAACTTTGGAAACGCAAGTTGAGCACAGATGCCCTGCTTATAGAACGAGTGTGTTCATTTACTAACCTTCCCCCAAATTATCCTTGTGGATTTATTCAGAGAAGTGTGTTACTCCCAACAAGAAGACAACTTTCTGCACCATGTTTATTAAACAGGAGAGAGTATAGAACCCCTTTCCTCTCCTGTTATGGAGCAGCATGTGTCCTAATGGCATCTGCATTCTCTCAGTAGTTTTGCTGCCCCATTGACTCCAGCCTGGTCCGGGGGATTGCACAGGATTGCTTCAGACACCAGAGCTGCCACTGACCCCCTGTCTCCTTTAAGTGATGAATGGTTCTGTTCCCTCCTAATGAGGAGTGTCTATTCTCACCAGCTGCAGTTTACACACAGGATGTGTTTCCTGTCTGAAGCCCCCATCTGACTCCTCATATCACCATATGCCACATGATTATGCATTTTAGGTACAGATGGAGACATTACTCATGTAATTCATCACATGGGAAGATCCACAGGCTAGCTGCTTTATTTCAGTCGAAGTATTCATTTCTACCTTTGCTCCTAGTAGAAAAACCCAAAAAATAGGCCAGGAAGATGGCTCAGTAGGTAAAGCTTATACAATCCAGACAATGCAAGTTCAGTCCCTGGATTCCAAACAACTGATTCTGAGAGTTGTTCTATGACTGTTATACATAATATTGTGACACTTGCACTCCTATGCATACACATGCATATGCACGTGTGCACATACTCTCTCTCTCTCTCTCTCTCTCTCTCTCTCTCTCTCTCTCTCTCTCACACACACACACACACACACACAGAGAGAGAGAGAGAGAGAGAGAGAGAGAGAGAGAGAGAGAGTATACAAGTCTTTAATCCCAGCACTCAGGAGGCCAAGGCACGTCGATCTCCTTGAGTTTGAGGATAGCCTGGTCTACAATTGAATTGCAGGCCAGCCACGCTGCAAAGTGAGACTTTGTCTCAAAATAAGAAGCAAATAAATAAAAATGATAATTTTCAAAATCTTTGAAAAATCCAAAATTGCCAATGAGAACTATAGGTAAACTATCTGCATCCACTTAGTCTTTACTGAAGTCTTCGTTTTAATGATAAGAGGAGACATAGCTAATATTTAATAAAGTACACAAACTTAGCATAGTAGATTGTTGCAAAAAAAGATCTCAATTTTTTACCCCTTCATTCTTTGACCTGAAATTCTTTTTTTTTAATTCTTCCCTTGTTTTTAATTATCTGTGCATGTGGGTGTGCGTGTGCATGTGCGTGGGCGTGTGTGTGTGTGTGTGTGTGTGTGTGTGTGTGTTTGTGTGTATGTGTATGCATGAGAGTTTAGGAATATGTACCTGAGTACAGCTCCCATACTCACAGAGGGAAGAAGAAGTGGGTATCAGATGCCCCAGAGCTGAAGTTGCAGATGGTTATGATTTGCTTGGCTTTAGTGCTCAGAATCAAAGTGGCATCCTATGCAATAACAGTGGCTTGTAACCACTAAGCCTTTTCTTCGTCGCCTCCTGCAACTTGTTTGTAATTGTGCCTATCTCTTGTACCTGGAATCTAGGATGACCTTTTAAGTTGTTTGACAATGATGCTTCAAAAATGATTGTTTCAGTTCTAAACATCGACTTCAAAAAGGACTTGGGGGATCCAATCCTCCTTATGGAGCCTTGAAGCCACTGTGTAAATGTGACCAGACTAGCCAATAAACAGCACACCAGCAACCCATCACCAGAGACAAGGATTTTACACAAATCTATCCACAAATGTGAGCATAACACAGCAACAATTAAAGCTCTATCTTCTTGTATACTCAAAAGTTATAATTAGAAGGCTTTTAATGTCATTAAGTTAGGGATTGATTCGTTATACGGTGATACTGTGGTAATAAGTGGTACACATGTCAGTATGTTTTTCTTTTCATATTATGTTGGTAGACTATGGTTCAGATGAAGTTTAAGGTTGCTCAAAGGTTTGTGGATAAGAGATATGATATCCTGAATGGTGGCATTGGAAAGTAAAGAGAATTTTAACTGGTAGAATCAAGTGGTAGATTATCAGGTCAAATATACTCATGTCTGTGGAACTGATCATGAGACACTAGTGTCACATTCCTCCCATAGTAAGAAGAAGTGATGAGCTCTCTGTCACGGGGATCCATACACAAATAGCACAGGGAGAGAGCTATCCTCCCAGGAGTGCCGACAAGCCTGTGAGTACAGGTAAAACCACCACTACTGCTCAGAGGGACCCACCTGAAACCCTCAGGACACAGGAACCTAGGAGCAGCCTGGGACAGGAGCCTTCCAGACTACACCTGCACCAGCTGAGCTGATCCTGGGCCACAGGGCTCCATACCCAAAGAGCACTAGGAGAGAGCTGGTCTCCCAGGAAAGCCCACATGCCTGCAAGCACAGGTAAGACTACCACTTCTCTTAAAATTCCTTGCCCAATAGGAACCCTCCCAGAGCCATCAGGTCACAGGAATCAAGGAAGAACTGGGGACAAGATCCTTCTCGTTTCTGTCTGCACCCCAGAGCTGACCCTGCACCACAGTCTTTCATACCTAAATTCTTCACAGAGAAAACTAGTTTCCCAGGGGTACAGACACAGAGGCTTGCAGGAGGGACAAGCCACAGTCAGAGACAGCAAGATCAGCTAACACCAGAGATGACCAGATGGGGAAAGCTAAGGGAAAGAACATAAGCAACAGAAAGCAAGGTTATTTGGCATCATCAGAACCTACCATCAGTTTTCCCACCACAGCAAGTCCTGGATACTGCACTATAAAAGGAAGACTCTGATTTAAAATCACATCTCATGATGGTGATAGAGGATGTTAAAAAAGACATAAATAACTCCCTTAAGGAAATACAGGAAAACACAGGTAAACAGATAGAAGTCCTCAAAGAGGAAACACAAGAATCCCTTGAAGAATTACAGGAAAACACAACCAAATAGGTCAAGGAATTGAACAAAACCATCCAGGATCTAAAAATGGAAATAGAAACAATAAAGAAATCACAAAGGGAGACAACCCTGGAGATAGAAAACCTAGGAAAGAGATCAGGAGATATAGATGCAAGCATCACCAACAGAATACAAAACATAGAAGAGAGAAACTCAGGTGCAGAAGATACTATAGAAAACATTGACACAACAGCCAAAGAAAATGCAAAATGCAAAAATATTCTAAGCCAAAACATCCAGGAAATCCAAGACACAATAAGAAGACTAAAACTAAGAATAGATGTAGAAGAGAGCGAAGATTCCCATCTTAAAGGACCAGTAAATGTCTTCAACAAAATTATAGAAGAAAACTTCCCTAACCTAAAGAAAGAGATGCCCATGAACATACAAGAAACCTACAGAACTCCAAATAGATTGGACCAGAAAAGAAATTCCTCCCATCACATAATAGTCAAAACACCAAATGCACAAAACAAGGAAAGAATAATAAAGCAGTAAGGGAAAAAACGTCAAGTAACATAGGAAGGCAGACCTATCATAATTACACCAGTCGTCTCATCAGAAACTATGAAAGCTAGAAGATCATAGGCAGATGTCATACAGACCCTAAGAGAACACAAGTGTCAGCCCAGACTACTATACCCAGCAAAACTCTCAATTACCATAGATGGAGAAAAGATATTCCATGACAAAACCAAATTTACACAATATCTTTCCACAAATCCAACCCTACAAAGAATAATTGATGGAAAATGCCAACACAAAGAAGGAAACTACACCCTAGAAAAAGCAAGAAAGTAGTCTTTCAACAAACCCAAAAGAAGATAGCCACACGAACATAAAAATAACATCAAAATTAACAGGAAGTAACAATCACTTTTCTTAAATATCTCAGTGGACTCAATTCCCCAATAAAAAGACTAACAGATAAGATATATAAACAGGACCCAGCATTTTGCTGCATACATGAAATGCATCACAATGTCAAAGACAAACACTTACTCAGAGTAAAGGGCTGGAAAACAATTTTCCAAGCAAATGGTCCCAAGAAATGAGCTGGAGTAGCCGTTCTAATATTGGATAAAATCAACTTTCAACCAAAAGTCATTAAAAAAAGATAAGGAAGGACACTTCATACTCATCGAAGGAAAAATCCACCAAGAACTCTCAATCCTGAATATCTGTGCTCCAAATACAGGGGCACCCACATTCATAAAATAAACTTTACTAAAGCTCAAAACACACATTGCATCTCACACAATAATAGTGGGAGACTTCAACACTCCACTTTCATCAATGGACAGATCAGGGAAACACAAACTAACCAGAGACACAGTGAAACTAACAGAAGTTATGAACCAAATGGATTTAACAGATATCTATAAAACATTTCATCCTAAATCAAAAGAATGTACCATCTTCTCAGCACCTCATGGTACCTTCTCCAAAATTGACCATCTAATCAGTCACAAATCAGACCTCAACAGATATAAGAAAACTGAAATAACCCCATGCCTCCTTACAGATCACTACGGACTAAGGCTGGTCTTCAATGGCAACAAAAACAACAGAAAGCCCACATATACATGGAGGCTGAACAATGTTCTACTCAATGATAACTTGGTCAAGGAAGAAATAAAGAAACCAAAGACTTTTTAGAATTTGTGTCCCAAACTTATGGGACACAATGAAAGCAGTGCTAAGAGGGAAACTCATGATTCTGAGTGCCTCCAAAAATAAACTGGAGAAAGCATACTCTAGCAGCTGGACAGTGCATCTGAAAGCTCTAGAACAAAAAGAAACAAATACCCAAGAGGAGTAGATGGCAGGAAATCATCAAACTCAGGGCTGAAATCAGCTAACCATTGGACTGAGCGTGGGATCCCCAATAGAGGAATTAGAGAAAGGACTAAAGGAGCTGAAGGGGTTTGCAACCCCATAGGAAGAACATTATCAACCAACCGGACCCCCGGAGCTCCCAGGGACTAAGCCACCAACCAAGAAGTAGACATCACAACTCTGGCTGCATATGTAGCAGAGAACAGCCTTGTCAGACATCAATGGGAGGAGAGGTCCTTGGTCCTATGAAAGTTTGATAGATGCCCCAGTGTAGGGGAATCAAGGGCTGGGAGGTGGGAGTGGGTGGGTAAAGGAGCACCCTCATAGGAGCAGGGGGAGGGGGAATAGGAGAAGGGGTTACCAAAAGAGGGGGAAACCCGGTAAGGGGATATCACTTGAAATGTAAATAAATTAAAATTAAAAAATAAAAGAAGTTATGAAAACAGAGAGAAGGGGCATCACCAGATACTGTGTCATGCAGTTTGAACTTTCAGCCTCCCAAACAGTGATCTAAATATGTCTCTTTTCTTTAAAAGTTAGCCCAGCTCTGGTATTTTGTTATATTAACAACAAAAGGGATTAGTGCATATAGTTAGATTCCAAGGCATAAGTCAGGCTACATGTTTCTCATATCGTATGCTTTCTGTGTCTTGTCAGGAGGAAAGTATAAGCTTGCCAGGTGAGCCAAGTTTTCAATAAAAAGAAGGATCTGGTGTGTTATTTACCAGTGTACAGACCTCAGATAGTGGTCAGCCTCCAATATACTCAAATTACTGTGAAAGAGTTGACTGATCCCCCTCCAGCGTTCAGTTCCATAGATTTGATATTTCTACCATCAAAACTATCTAGTATTTGCTGGGCCTTTAACTACTTCTAGTAGGGATTTGGTATTAGTCGGGGTTTCTATTCCTGTACAAACACCATGACCAAGAAGCAAGTTGGGGAGGAAAGGGTTCATTCAGTTTACACATCCACATTGCTGTTCATTACTAAAGGAAGTCAGGACTGGAACGCAAGCAGGTCAGGAAGCAGGAGCTGATGCAGAGGCCATGGAGGGATGTTACTTACTGGCTTGCTTCCCCTGGCTTGCTCAGCTTGCTTTCTTATGGAACCCAAGAATACCAGCCCACAGATGGTACCACCCACAAGGGGTCCTTCCCCCTTGATCACTAATTGAGAAAATGCCCCACAGCTGGATCTCATGGAGGCATTTCCTCACCTGAAGCTCCTTTCTCCGTGATAACTCCAGCTTATGTCAAGTTCAAAACCAGCCAGTACAGATATTTATCAGAAAATTAGAGATGGACTATTTGCCTACAATTCTCCTTTATACCAATGGAAGACCAAGTGTTCAACTTCCTGAGCTTATAGGGTTAGGGGTAATTTTCATTCACCACAAACAAGTTAGAGGGTTTTTTTAAGTAAGCTTCAATAGTATTTTCAATGATTCACAGTAAAATAAATGCTAAATTAAAGCCAAGGAGCAAGAGCCTGCTTCGACGAAACCTCACAAGCATTTACAGCTTCATCATGTAATTCTAGCAGAAAGACTCTGGAATTCATGCTCTGAAACACTGGTTATCAACAAGTGAGTTGTGACCACTTTGAGGGTCACATGTCAGATATTTACAATTCATAACAGCAGCAAAATTAATACTATAAAGTAAGAGCAACAAAAATCATTCTATGGTTGGGGATACACCACAACATGAGGAACTGTATTAAAGGGTCACAGCACAAAGAAGGTTGAGCATCAGTGCTATAAAACTGTGTGGATTTGGAGAAAATGTTCCAAATCAGTGTTTCTCAACTTGTTGGTCATGACCTCTTTTGTGGCCACATATTAGGCAGATATTCTGCATATCAGATATTAACATTACAATTCATAACAGTAGCAAAATTACAATTATGAAGTAGCTACAAAATAATTTTATGGTTGGGAATTGCCACAATATGAGTATCAAAGGATCACAGCATTAAGAAGGTTGAGAACCACAGTTCTACAGGATTCCTTAGATTTATTAAGGTGAGCTAGATATATAAAACTGAGAAGCCAGGGCTTGTAGAAATGTGCATGACTAAAATAAATAGGAGAGATATATTCTGGCTCCATTTCAAAGGCAGGCCCAAACTATGGCTCTGTACTTTCTAGTGGCCTCCTCAAAGAGAGAAAATGCAGCCTGTTTGCTTTATTGTCTAAGAAAAAACTTTCCTGTAGTCCTGGGGTGGCAAATTTGACCCAGAAGAGAGAGCTAAAAACACCCTCCTGCACAGGTCTTCACACAGAGCACATCTGCATTGCTGATAGACTAACGGCGACTCCTGTGCTCCAGGAGTTATTTACAAACCCTTTGTCAAAGGCTAACAAAGATGCCTCTATAGATGAACCTCCTGCCAAAGGTAGCTTTTCAGGGGGACTTGCAATAATGTGATCTAATGTTCCTCTCTCCTGGGAGAGAGTAAAATGGAAAATGATGAGTATTCAGAAATGAATAGACAGCTCATGCTTAAAATAAGTCTTCGTTAATACTTTCTGAGATCGGAACTGGTGGCTCACATCTTTACTTCCAGCATTTGAGGGGCTAAGGGCAGCAGAATCACCGTAGGTTTAAGGGTGGCCTAGGCTAGTGAGTTCCAGGACAGCTTGGGCTACAGAGTAAAGCCATATCTCAAAAACAAACCAATGAACAGACAAACAAAATGAAATAAAACAAAAGAACCACCCAATATGAAGCTACAGATGGAGATCAGTTGGTAGCGTATTTGCCTAGCCTGCAGAAAACCCTGAATTTTATTCCTAGAGCCATATAAATTAAATGTGGTGGTATATGCCAATAATACCAGCAATAGGGAGGTTGGAGGCAGAAGGATCAGAAGTTCAAAGCCATCCTTTGCTGCACAGCAAGTTTGAGGCCAATATGGGATACATGAACAGTATCTCAAATGTGTGTGTGTGTGTGTGTGTGTGTCTGTGTGTGTGTGTGTGTGTGTCTGTGTGTGTGTGTCTGTGTGTGTGTCTGTGTGTGTGTCTGTGTGTGTGCTTGTATGTGGGAGGGTGCGCGCACATACACACACACACATACACACGCATGCTCAAGAGTGCATGAGCACATGCACATGTTTGTATCTTTTGGTGTATGTATATGCGCCAAAGTATTGCCTTTTCTTTATAATGCTTCATGCTGGGAATACAAGGTAGATAATTCTAAAAGGAAATTCACCTAATTTGAGACTTTCAGGTTTGTGAACAATAATGTTGGGACTGTGAGATATAGCATTCATATCACCTTTCCTGTGAGGATTGGGTCTCATAAAACACAGTTGTGTTTTATGGTCTTAAAGGGATGAAAAAAGCTACCTAAGACTCCCAACTGGATGCTGACAATTCATTTCCATTGTGTTGGGTGGAGCCTATATTAGGTTAGGTAGGAGAGAAAAAGGAAACATATTAGAAAAATGGCTCCTGGCTAACCCAGAGATAAATTTTACTTAGGAGCTGTCTCAAGTGCCACACTTGCAGAGTCCTACTTGCTACTTGTGGCCATTTGGATGAAGCACTGTGGTAACCAAGAATTCCAGAGCCCAAGGACATAGGAGAGCATTCTAGAAACAGACTTATCATTGAATCTTGTTTCCATTCCAAGATGAAGAACTCCAAAAGAATCCCTTCCTCATTATCTTAAGGCATGTCTGAGAAGAGTGTAGTGAGTGTCTTGGAGTTTACCCTTAGATATCTCGTGGCCCTTTCCTACAGAAGGGCTACCTCTTGAAGCCAGATCTCTAACTATTGCATATGTGCCTCCAGAGACTGAAGGACCCAAACAAATGCAAAAGATGGCCCTGAGCAACAGGCTAAATCATCGGTTAGTAGTGGTGCATTTTTTTCTAACTTCAACAAAATCAAACTGCAGCATACACTAGCAATCGGACTGGCTAAAACAACAACCAGATGTCTTCCCATTTCTACTGCCTGGAATTGCTTTTGCCCAAAATCAGTGTTCATGAAAGTAAATGTCATGTAGTCATAGAAACCTTCCAGATTATTGACGGAATGTGGGAACTGTCCATGTAAGGCATCCAACAAGGTGGGAGACGAGTTATCCAAAGCCAGGGAACATCTCACTGAGAAACTCTTGCTATGCACACCCATGAAAGGGATAGCTTTGAAGTGCACTTGCTAATTGTCCTGGGTGAGGCTCTCCAGAAGCAGAGCTCAAGTTGGTGGTTCTTGGACAAGTGATCTTTGTGTTGGACAGGGGAAAGTTTGTAGAAGAAATCTGTAAAGGAGATATGAAAATAGGCTTGGGAGAAAGCACAGATAGAGTTGTAGAGGAATCCCAGTGGTTGGCTGGCTCACCCTCACCCTCACCCTTTCCCTTTCCATCTTCCCTCATTACTTCCCCAAATCCCATGGGAACTCTAAAATGGAAACAGTATAGTAGAACCTTACCTGATCAATCTTCAGGCAAAGAGCCTTTGGGAAGCTACACTCATCAGTCCCTGGCCCCCAGCCACCATACATATATATATATATGACAGAAGAAGCTGAAACAGCTCAGCCAAGATAACTATGGTTGGTCAGGAGCATCCCACAAGAAGCAGGTTTCACATATGGGCTCTTGGTAACAACATGGGAAGCAGATTGAATGAAGGATCTCGGGTGTAGTCTCCAAGGCAAAAACAGCAGCAATTAAATGTGCATGTCTTCAATTTGAATGAGTACCAAAGTCCTCAGGAATGTTTATTAAACAGATTGTTGCACCCCATCCCCCAAATTCTGATTTACTTAGTCTGGGATAAGACACTTACTTTTTCTAGTTGTTTTAATGATGGTGGGCCCAGGACTGCACTTGGAGAAGCACTGCTCTGAAAAGCAACAATCACCCTTGGAAAACTAGGCCATGGGTAGCTCTAGGCTCTGTACATTCACACTTCAACATACTTACAAAGGTTGAATCAAGTCATGGTTGTCCCATAGAAAACATGGGTATGCTGGCATTATTAGGCCAGTGGTTCCATTAAAGATCATCTTCTCATAGAACTAGCCTTTGATTCCCAAAGATAAATGCCAATAAAGAAAATGGAAGTACCATAACATTTTATTCTAGAGACAATCCCCCAGCAGTTCAGTGACTGGATGGAAAAATGTTGAATGTGGAGTTAGGAAGCCCAGACTCTCCCATGAATGCCTTTGTGGTCATTGGCAAGTAGCCTCAAAGTGGCATGCTTCAGTTTAGTCAGATATGATAGGAGACCTTAAAGGTCACTTATAGCCCTAAGATGTTCTACTGGTAGTCCTACATGTGTTTAGAACCCAAACCAAGGCTTAGGTAGCAGACTCTACTGGACTCTGTGTGTGTTTGAGTGTATGCATGTGCTTGTGTTTATCTCTTACTCTTCACCTTATTCCTGTGAGACAGAACCTTTCAATGAATCTGAACTTCACTAATTTGGCTAGACTGAACAGCCAGCAAGATTCAGAGTGTGCCTATCTCTACCCCAAATGCCAGGGTTTACAGGCATGTGTGGCCGTGAGAATGTGGGTACTGAGAATTCAAACCCAGATCCTCAAGCTCAGATTGCAAGCACTGTTACCCTTCCCCCATCCTGTGGCTCTAGTTTCTTAATCTGCTGAATGTGATATATTCAGCAAATTCTTGAGTACTTCCATCTGGCCCTCTTTAGTGTTTTACCTGTAACATGCTGATTATCCTGAATTAATTATTTTTCACACACCATACTTTGATCATGTTTTCCTTTCCCCAACTCCCCTTCCCTATCTACCTAAATTTGTGTCTCCCCATCTCTCTCTCTTCTCTGTCTCTGTGTCTTTCTCTCTTACACACACACACACACACACACACACACACACACACACACACACAAAACAATCAAAACCAATAAGACAAGAAAGATAATGTTATAAACTCACTTATAAGAGGGAATTAGCTATAAAATAAAGAATAACCATGCTACAATGCACAGAGCCAGAAGGGCTAACAAGGAGGGCTCAAACAGGGAATGCATGACTCTCCCTAGGAAGGGGAAATAGAATATATATCACTGGTGGGCTGGAAGCAGAGGGGATGGGAAGGGATCAGGTGGATAGAAGGGAGAGAACAGTGGGAGAGACATAGCATGCTGCTATAGTCTTTATGACATCAGTGTACATCAGACCTGTTGCGTCAGGAAGACACCGTTTCCTTGGATTCATCCATCACCTCTGTTTTTTAAAATCTTTCCACATTCTCCTCCACATAGCTCCCTAATCCCTGAGCAGAAAAGTTTAAAGAACAAATCCCATTTAGAGCGGATAGTTCCCAAGTCTCTCATTCTCTGCACATTGTCCATTCATGGGTCTCGGTGTTAATTATTATCTACTGCAAGAAGAAACAAGTTTCTCTGATGTGAGTTGAGGCACAGATCTGTGAGTATAGCGGTATGTCACTAGGAATAATTTTGCCACTGTCTTCCTTTAGCAGAAGAATAGTAATGACTTTTCCAATAGGCCCTTGATCTACCTAGTCTCATCTTCTTAGCCACACTAGCAGTATCAGATATGGGTTCCCTCTCTGGAGTGGGCTTTAAATCTAATCAAAAAGAGGTTATTACTCTTGTAACATTTGTGCCACTCTTTCACCAGTACATCCTGCAAGCAGGTCATGTTTGAAAGTTGTAGATTTGGAACTGGGCGGTACTGATGCTTACCTTCCTCCAACAGTAGTTTGCAGAGCACCCTCCAGCACTGTGAGCACTACTTACTATGGATAAAGCTTTTAGTTGGGTACCAGTTCAACTTTTCCATGTTTCATGCCATAAGTGTTGTCTTCAGCAACAGGGTCTTAATATTGGGTTGTGGAGAGCAACCAATAGCCTTGGCAATAACCTGTAATGTGTTTGGAGAGGGTTCTTGGGACCACGTTGATGAGTGATTCAACAAGATGTAAGCCAGGCCTGGCACTGAGGTTGTACTTGGGGCCTGATTCCCTCCTCCATCAAGAATCAGCAAGAGGAAAGCAGCGATAGCTGAAAAGCATTTACTTGAATTCCCACAGTGTTACACCAAGGAAGTAAAAAGAGTCATTGCTCTCTTGTGGAATACTCTATCACTTGAATCGATCTCAGTTCCTGGAATCTGGTGGATTGGAATCATTAATCATCAACCGACGCTGAGGGCCTGAGAGATCGCAAAGTCGGGAGCATTCCCTGTGAGCTTCGAGGTTTGATTTTAATTCTCTGGGATGCCACATGGAAATTTGAAAGGATTTCTTCTAAGTCCTACGGTCATTATGTGAATGCATAATGAGCAATCCCTAAGGAGTTACATTAAGAGAACAATGGACCGCATCACACAAATGGAGGCACTCCTGCTTAAAAATTAATAAGCTGGGTAATTCAGAGAGAGCACTCCAGTACAGACCTTGCAAGCCCCCAGGAAGCAAAAGCCTCCTCTGTGCATCTGGTCCCTTTCATTTTCGATGATGACAGAAAGTCACAAAATATATGTGAAAGGCATAATTTATCTTTATTCAGCCACTCAGATGAAACTCACTCTTGTGGGAAAGTAGGAAGTACCAGGAATACTTGGGGGCAGCAGGCCTGGGGAACATAGAAAGGAGGAAGTGAGAAGGCATTGCTCTCATAGATGAAAATATCAATAAGACTCTGGACATGGTGGGCCTTAAGCAGAGTCCTGAGGTCAGTGAGGGGTGAGATTTGCAACTATAAGGAATATGGTAACACATTTATGAATATATCTCTTGCATTTTAAGAGGCTAGAACTTTTGCCAGACCTATTTAACAATACACCATGAAGTCACTTAAGACTTACTTTTTTTCCTTTTTTATTGGTTATTTATTTACATTTCAAGTGTTATCCTCCTTCCCAGTTTCCCCTCCACAAACCCTCTATTCCCTCCCCACCCCCCACCTCTATAAGGATGCTCCCCCACATGCCTACTCACTCCTACCTCAGTGCCCTAGCGCTCCCCTATCCTGAGTAATCAAGCCTCCACAGGACCAAGGGGCTCCCCTCTGAGTGATGCCAGATAAGGCAATCCTCTGCTGGAGGATCCATATGCAGCTGGAGCCATGGGCCCCTCCATGTATACTCTTTGGTTGGTGTTTAGTCCCTGAGAGCTTTGGGGGGGGGGTGATTGGTTGATATTGTTCTAATTTTTGTCCTACTCTGTACCTGGCCTGTTTTGTGTTTTGTTTACCTGCCTTTAAGAGAACAATGTGACAACCAAAGCCTTGCATTTCCCATGCAACCAACTATTATAACCTAAAGGGCAGCTGTAACCTTAAATTATGTCCTTTACTATGCACCTGATCCAGAGTAATGAAAGTGTGGAGTGTGTGTGTGTGTGTGTGTGTGTGTGTGTGTGCATTTTATATTTATATTTGTGCATTTTTATGACAGCAAATGGTGAATACAGCAAATAGATTGAAAGCAACTTTATACAATATATAGCCACCATAAGCATTGTAAATACTATGAATATACTGATGTTTGTAATGAATATTTGCTTTCCTTAGTACTCCAGAATAAGTTGGAATAAATAACTTAACACCTTGTAAATCTGTTAGAGATTTCTGTAAAATATCCCTGATTACTTCCTAATGTGAGCTTTTCTGTGATACTCAATAAAAACAGAGCAAAATCTTTTCATTAGGGGCAGACTTGGACAAGACAGACAGCATTTAGGCAGGCATAGGGACACAGGTTCAGACTTATACAACAAATAGATTACAGGCAGTCCAGAAAATATAAGGTAAGGAGAGGTGAAAGACACACACAGAGAGAAGTGGAGAATTCAAGTCTGGACTTGCTCTGGATCAAACTACTCCAAGGGAAAGAGCATTGATTTCTTTCCTCAATGTCACACTGACGCATATTGGTAACTCGAGTTTACCACTAATACATTTAAATCAACAAATTTTGGAGCCTTATGTAAGAAATCTCTGATGTATTTAATCTATGCAAAGGAGGGACAAAGTTCCAAGCAGAAGAAACATATAGTTAATAGAGTCCTCAAGAAACAGCAGGAGGGCTGCTAGGCAGTGGGGACACATGCCTTTAATCCCAGCCCTCAAGAGGCAGAGGCGGGTGAATCTCTGAGTTTGAAGCTAGAGAGTTTCAGGATGGCCAGGGCTACACAGAGAACCCCTATTTCAGAAAGAAAGGAAGGAAGGACGGATAAAACGAAAGGAGGAAGGGAGAGAGGGGGAAGAAGGAAGAGAGAGAGAGAAGAAAGAAAAGAGAAACCACAGATGACTTGGAGCTAAAGCAGAATGACCATGGAGAGGACAAGGGTATGTCAGCACAGATGGCAGGGAAGGAGGGCAAAACATGTTGGGTCTTCAATCCAAGTAAGATGAGAGTCCCTGAAAGGGTTAAACACACATGTGGCATGGCCTGGGGTGCCCTTTGAAAGAACCCTTCTTGCTTTTTGTGACTAACACACTGTTAAGGGAAATAGGACATGATGATAAATTTGAGACGTCAACTTGACTGGACCTGGAATCATCTCAAAGATAAGCCTCTGGGTACAACTGAAATGGATTTTGTGGATCAGGCTATTTGAAATAGAATGGCCCATCCTAAATGTGAGTGATGCCTTCCAGTGGCAACCCAGATAAAAGGCAGGCTGATGGGGAAAGCTTTGCTTTTTTGATTCATTGCCTTCACATATTGCTGGCAAGTTCTTCTACTCTATTAGTGAGTTTATCTGTGCTGCTGCTGCTGCTTCATTCCTTCCCTAACACCAGAGAGCCCTGCTTCTTTGGACTTCCAAGATGTACTGAAAATGCTTGTCTCTATAGGAATATTCCAGGCCTTCAGCACCAGGTTGGAATTGCTGAGGCATCCAGCCTGGTGGACTGAGAAGCTATTGAGTTCTCAGCCTCTCCCGTGTGGAGGTAGCCATTGTTAAACTACCCAGCCTGTGGATAAAGGCCCTTTGTAATAGATACTCACTTTATCCACTCTAGTCCTCCAGAGAAGCCTGACCAATGGGGTGGAGTAGGAGACAAGAGACCAATGTGGTAAGAATGTGGGGGAATAAGATATGTGCTATGTTTTTAACTGGCTGGCACTCCTGGCAGCTAAGAAAAATATCAACTTTTAAGATATTTATATTTTGCTGGTTGACTGAGCAGACTGTGCTGATGATCTGGGTGTAGAATGAGAAGAAAAGAAAAGCATGAAGGATGAAGCCAATAGGTTTGGGCTGAGTTACTGGAAGAACGAAGCTGCCTAAAGCGCACAGCAACACAAAGAGCCATTAGAAAGCAAAGTTTTGGTTAGAGTTCTAAATGTGGGATGCCTTTTTACATCCCCCCCCAGAGATGCTGTGTAGACAGTTGGACATACGAGTCCAAAGTCACAAAGTCAGGTGTAAGCTGAAGGTGCAATCATGGATGGCAACAACTACATACCCCCTTCTTTGTAAACCACCACACTCTCCCAGTTCCGTTGGTAAGTGGCATTATAAGACAAAAAGATGTCGATTTATAACAGGAAATGTTTCTCTTTTATTGAAAAAATTCATACACTATATTCTGATCACTATTTCTCTTCCTCCAACTCCTCCCTGATCTTTCTCACCCACCCAACTCCACCCCTACTTCTTTCTTACTCTACAAAAAAAAAAAAAAACAAAAAAACAAGCAAGCAAACAAATCTTTTTCTTTCCTTTCATTTTTTTCCTTTCTTTCTTTTATGACACAGAGTCTTATGTAGCCAAGACTGGTCTCGAACTCACTATGTAGTCCAAGATGACTTTGAACTTCGGATCCTTCTTCCTCCATAGCACCAATGCTGCCATACACAGAGCTAAAAATGTGAGCCAGGGCTTCGCACATGTTAGGCAGACACTCTGCCAGCTGGGTAACTTCATTCTCAGTAGTAAAACATTTTAACATTACAACAATTTGTAAGCAAGCCTAATATAAAAGTGTACTGGTTTGAAATACAATTGGTCTTCAAGTGCAAACTGACCACCAGGACCAGAGTAGCCTAATAATATTAAAAGGATGGAGTTAGACTTTCAGTGAACTTTTACTGTCCCTCTCTACCTCCATGTCTACATATCAGATAAGAGCTCTGAAACTGGACATCATCAACATAAAAAGCTTTGGTGCACCAAAGAGCATTTATCAGCTGGACATGGAGGCACATGCCCGGAATCCCAGTACTCAGAGACTAAAGCAGGAACCTTTTGTGTTCAAAGCAATGCTGAGCTCTACAGAGCTTCTGCATCAAAAAGATGTTTATTAGCCGGGCGTGGTGGCGCACACCTGTAATCCCAGCACTTGGGAGGCAGATGCAGTCGGATTTCTGAGTTCGAGGCCAGCCTGGTCTACAGAGTGAGTTCCAGGACAGCCAGGGCTATACAGAGAAACCCTGTCTCAAAAAAAAAAAAAAAAAGACGTTTATTAGGAAAGTGAAAACACTTATGTTTCCAAGAGCTACAATGTGGAATAAGATGTTTACAGAACATATATTTGACAAGGGTCTAGTACCCAGAATTTTTAGGAACCATTACAACTCAGTAACAAAGTGGGCAAGTGAGAAGAATAAACTTCTGTCTGGAACTAGCACTTTAAAAATGGTCAAAATCATTCACCAAAAGGGAAATGCCAATCACAGTCATAATAAGTCATACTTCAAACACACAAGGATGGCTATAATCAAAGGATGGGAATAATAAGAGCTGATGAGGATGAGGACACTTAATGTATCACTGCTAAGAACAAAAAATGGGGTTGGAGAGACGCCTCAGTGGGTAATAACACTCACTGCTTTTCTAAGGGACCCGTGTTGAATTCCCAACGCCCGCATGGTACCTCATAACTGCCTACAGCTCCACTTCCAGGAGATCTGACTCCCTCTTCCGGTCTCTGTGGGCACCAAGCACACACAGATGTGTATTCAGGTAAAAACACCCACACAATAAAATAATACAATAAGATTTTTAATTAAAGAAAGTAAAATGGAGGCTGGATACCTGGAAAGTAAAATGGAGCCTGGAAAGTGAAATGGAACCTGGCTCAAGGTTAAGAGCACTTGCTCTCAAGCATGAGGACCAGAGTTCGGATCCCAACACCTACATAGCAAGCCATACATCCTACACATCTCTGTAACCCAACCACTTAGAGAAACAGAGGAACTCTGGAGTTTGCTATATGCAAGCCCAGCCAAAAGAAAAATGTGTACTACATGAATCAAATTAATAAGGCATAGAATGATTTAAAAAAAAGTCACGCAGTAATCTCCTTCAGCTGCTTATCATACATGCAGACATGTGCATCCATATGTACCACACTCACACACATAATCAATGTTCCCCCATTGAATCACATATTTGAATACTTAGTCCTCATTTTGCAGTGCTATTTGGGAACCTTAGGAGGTATGTCATTGTTAGAGGAAGTATGTCACTGGAGGCAGGTTTTAAGAGTTTAAAAGCCCACACCATTCCCAGTTGCTTTCTCTGCTTTGTGCTTATGGTTCAAGACAGAAGCAATCTGCAGCCGCTATGCCTGCTGCTTGTTTCCATACCTCCCTGCCATGGTGTATTCTTATTCTCCTAGAACCATAAACCTAATAAAGCCTTCTATAAGCTACCTTGGTCAAGAGCAGCAGAATTAGACACAATCCTCAGTATGTGTTGTATATACATATACAAACATATAAGCATATGTTGTGGTTTGAATATGAAATGTCCTCCAAGGCACATGTGTTTGAACACTTGGTCCCTCGTTGGTGTTGCTGTTTGGGAAGGTTGTGAAACCTTTAGGAGGTAGAGCCTTGCTAGATGCAGTGGGTCAGTGGGCTGGGCTTTGAAATTTCATAGCCTGGTCCCACCACCTGTTCTCTCCCTCTCTGCTTCCAGTGTGTGTGGATAACGTGTGATCCTGCTGCCATGCCTTTACCGTCACAATGGACTGTATCCCCTTTGGAACTATATGCAACTTCTTCCCTAAGTTGTTTTTGTCATGATATTTTATCACAGCCACAGAAAACAAATGAATGCAGTATGTACCCAAGAGAAAGCAAAAAAGCTCATTTTATACCATTGCTTATATTCAAAGGCCTTTATGATATAAAACCTAAAAACAATCCAAATGACCATTGATGTATGAATAGACAAACATATAGTTTATATACAAACACCAGAATAGCCCTTAGCTATCTTAAAGAACAAAATACTAACACATACTACAACCTAATGAACCTTGAAGTTTTCTATGCAAAATTAATGAAATCAGACCAAAGGCATCACATGTGATTCTTTTATGTGAAATAACTAAGTAACATGGGTAAAATCAATGCAGACAAAAATAAGAATGAGTGCTCAGGGAAGGAGATGGGGGGAAGGGCAGAACATGGACTGACTTTTAAAATAAACATGAGGATTGCATTGGGGTAATGAACATGTTTTACAACTAGAACTGAAAAGTAGTGATTTTATAACATTTCAGTCACTATAAATGCCACTAAATTGGTCAATTTTAAATTGTCAATTTTATATTATATACACTTTTTAAAAAGATAAAATGTTAAAAGGATCAATGAAAAAAGCTTTGAAAAGCATAAAACAGAGAAAGAATATACCATAGCAACCAGGAGCCATTTTGAGCCTGGAACATCTCTGCTACGGACACCAAATCAACAAAACCACTTACTTCCTTCATGCTGGAAGAGCCTACGCTTTTGGAAAAAGGGACTGTTGATAAAGCTGGTCGTTTCTCTGATTTGCATCTATTAGAGATGTATGTAGTTCTATTTTCCCCATTGTTCGCCATGGTAAGCTTTGAAAATAGCTTATAAGCAAGAGAAACTGAACCGAAGGCAAATGAAAGGCGGAACTGAGCAAACTGTACCTTTGAAAGCACAGACTGTACAGAAGAGGGATGGAGCTGCTATTTTCAGACGTGTGTGGGTGTGAGGATAACAGGCCTCTGGAAACAGCTGTTTTAACAACAGAATGCGGGAAGTCTTCAGAGGCACAGGCCCACCCTCCACAGGGAACTGAGGGCAAGGTGAGGAGTTAGAAGAAAAGTCTCAAATGGAGACTCAATCTCAGGGCTTGAATGAGGTACGCTATTTAACAAGAATATACTTGTTCTGTTTTGAAGAACAAGTCTAGAGCCAGAGTAGCCAAGACACAGGCAGACATAGTCTACTATCTAGAGAATACCCTCCAAGCCTCTCTGCACCAACCACTTCCAGAAGGACGCAGGCCCGGGTGAGATGCTAGTGACCCTGGGTAGACTTTTGCTTCAGGACATTAGCATTAGACACGAAGTCTTTATGATGGGGAAGGAAAGAAGGAAAGTAGTCCAAACATTGGAGTTGCTCTCCTTTTTGTTTCAAGGAACCCTTTTTGGAAAGCTTGTCCCATCACGACTCATTGAAAGGCAAAACCAAGTCATTTCCAAGCAGCCATGGGAGAATGCACTAGAAATAGAGTGCAAATGTTAGCCCATTAAAAACTAGTTGAGAAGCTAAGCCATATCTTCTGTACAAACACTTTGTATGTAAAGAATAATGGGGATGAGAGTGGGGAGGAAAAGCTTCAAAACTGTACTGGCTTGTGTTTTGTCAACTTGGCACAAGCCGAAGTCCTTTGGGAAGAGGAAACCTCCATTGAGAAAATGTCCCAACTAGATTGCCTTGTGGACAGCCTGCGGGGTATTTTTTGACTAATGATTGACATGGGCAGGCCCAGCTCAGAGAGAGAGAGAGAGAGAGAGAGAGAGAGAGAGAGAGAGAGAGAGAGAGAGAGAGAGAGAGAGAGAGAGAGAGAGAGAGCTACTACCCCTACACAAATGGTCCTGGGAGATAAGAATGCTGGCTAAACAAGCCACGGGAAGCAAACCAGTAAACAGTACTCCTCTGTGGCTGCTGCTTCAGGTCCCTGCTCTGTTTGTGTTCTTGCCCTGATTTCCTTGCATGACGGACTGTGATGTGGAAATACAGGCTGAAATCAGTCTTCTCCTCCCCGAGTTGCTTTTTGGTCGAGATGTTTTATCACAGCAGTGGGAACCCCAACTGAGACAGAAATAAAGGCTATTTATTTAACCATACTCTGGTCAACACTTTGAGGATTTATTCATTCTAACGGTAATTCAACAAATCTATATTTGCTACTTGCCATGTGCTTGGTATGAGACCAGCTGGTGGAATGCTGCATTGCTGAGCCAAGCAGACCACTCAGCTTCGGAGAACAAATGATAAACAGAGGAACATAGACAACTATTGACCCAGCCAAGGGCTGAACTGAAAGGACCATTTTTCCATCATTCATTTGCAAGGTCTCCTTTCCCAATCCTTATTTTCTGTTCTAAAGTTAAACTCTATTCGTGATGAAATACCACAACACTAATCTCCCGAATCACGAGTCTGATGGCATCAGAAGTACGTTGTGTATTTCCTGCGGACAATTTTATATAGCGGTGACGGTTTGGACTGAAAAAGAATATCCCCAGGGTCTCCACTTTGCTTCTTCTACAAACAGCTTCTAAAATAAGAACACACACAAATCTAAATAAGAAACAATCTATAGTTAAACTAACTGAGGAACGTAGCAGCTTGTCCTCCAGAAACCTGTGAAGTCTACAGACAACTTTCGCAGCTGAAAGAAGTACCCAGCTAAAAATCATACTTCTATAGTCAGATGGAGAAAATCCAGGGATTTCCCAGAAAGCCCAGTTTCCAACGCCTCTCTCAATAAAACAGGTACTACATGACTTGTCACGGAGCTAAAAGATGGTGAGAACAGGTGAGTACATGTACATATGTATGTATGTATGTATGTGTGCGTGCATGTGTACCTGTGTGCTTGCTTGCATGCAATGCACGTAGGCATGCATGAGGAGGCAGAGGAAATCCTCAAGTATCATCTACCTTTTTTGAGACAGGGACTCTCACAGGCTTGGAACTGACCAGATAGACTTGGTAGGTTGGCTGGCCAGTGAATCCCAGGGAACCACCTGTCTCTATCTCTCCAGTGCTAGGACATCAAACCAATGCCACTCTACCCATATCCTTTTAAATGGGTTCTGGAAATCAAGTTGAGGTCCTTGAGTTTGCTAGGCGAGCACTCTACTGAATGAACTATCTCCCTGGCCCCCCACCCATTGATTTTTTTTTTTAGAATAGGTTTCATGAAGCACAGGATGACCCCAAACTTGATATATAGCTGAAAATTATCTTGAATGTCTGATGTTCCTTAATCTACTTCCTTGGTGCTTGGATTACAGTTGCACATCACTATACTGGGTTTATGCAGAGCTAGAGTTAATCCAGGGCTTCCTGCATTCTAGGCAAATCCTCTGCCAAGTTAACTACATTGTCATCCCCAACCCCAACCTTCAGTCTTGTATTTTCTCATCGAGGATCCTCAATGAGATCTAGTCCTACCCAGAATGGCCCTGCTACATTGCTTTATGTATATTATCATTGAGGTTCCCCAGTAGGAGCAATTGAGACCTAGTACTACACAGGATAGCCTTGTTACACTGCTTTACAAACTGCATCCAGTAACAAAAGCTGAGTTGGAGAACCAGCTGAGAAAAGGCAGGGACCACAATAAATCCCCATAGGCAGAACCCAGACGCCAACAATATACAGACACCAGCTAACCTTCAAATAACAGTCCTCTGTGTCAGGTGGGACAGGTCAACATCAAGGCGATTGGGTTGGGAAGCTTTCATTAAGCAACCACAGAATTTGAGGCCTAAATTGACAGTAAAATCCATATGAAATAATAATTTAATAGAAAGACAACATCTCTGGGGAAATACAAAACAGTACTTCCCCTCTCAATTTACCATGTCTCCTATTCGACTCCTTTAAACATCACATCTCCTACCGTGTTCTCTTAATTTATCAATCTGAAGGCGTGTTCCATCTCTTCAACAGTTGAGAAATGTGCCCTTGTCATAGCATTGAATTATTGACTATTTGGGATGGAAACACTGCAGATACAGCCTTAAGGTTCCATGGTCTAAAGCCAGTTGAGCAGCAATGGAGGAGTTAGTTGATCGTGGTAAGTAAGTGACCATCTGAAATCTAGAGGACAGAATGACAATGGACGAAAATTGCTCCAACTAAAAATAATCTGTGTAGAAGAGAGTAAACAAGAGAGACAGTCTAAATTTGTGACTTTCACTCAATGCAGAGCACTTAGGCTTTAGAATTTAGCTACAGTAAACTGTGATGACTGCTTGCTTTTCAAGTTGGACACCAAACCACAAATGCACATATACCTCCTTTACAAGGAACATGGACTAAGGACATTGTGCAGGGTCATCTTGCTGTCTTCATCACCCTCCTTCATCTCCCCTTCTTTCATCCTCCACTGATGCTACTTAGGGCTAGGTCCTATGAAAGATTTGAATTTGTTGCATTTGTACTTTGCAACAAACCCTCCATTGTCTGCTGTGAAGTACTTGTAAGTAGGAAGTAGACATCGAAATAGAGCCCTAAAAAGTCTCCTGAGTAGAAACTGCTCCAAGGATACCAGACAGTCTGGGATGCTAAAGCTTATTATTGAAGATGTCTAAGCAAGACAAGAATGATGCCTGGCCTATATAAGCTTTAGGCTTATGAGGAAAAGGAATTAGGGGGGGAGATGGAGAGATGGCTCAGTGGTTAAGAGCACTGACTGCTCTTCAGGAGGTCCTGAGTTCAAATCCCCGCCACCACATGGTGGCTCACAACCATCTGTAATGAGATCTGACTCCTTCTTCTGGAGTGTCTGAAGACAGCTACAGTGTACTCACATGATAAATAAATAAACCTTTTAAAAAAGAAAAGGAAAGGAATTAGAGTTGGGGGAGGCTTGTATAAGGCAGTCCTGATCAAGGTGGGGTCCGGTTGATCATTGTCTCAGTTCTAGTTCTGCAATGCATGCTGCCTGGGTCAGCATTGTGGATTTATGCACAGTTGTAAAGAGCCCCAGAGAAGGTCATATTCGTCCAGTTTATCTGAACTGTTCAGATCACTCAGACAAGCTTTCTTGGCTCCGCCTTGGCTGGAGACACAGGGAAGACCAAACACCGAATGGCTGTATGTGTGACCTTTACTTGGTCTCCAATGGAATGATCCCAATGATTATGATCAGACCTCAAAGAGACGTGGACTGCCTTTGAAAGATCCGAATTCAATCCATGCACATAAAATATATAGGAATAAGTCTACTCCAATAACCTTGAGGCTCATACTGTGGGACAAAACAAAACTGAGGAAAATGTCAGTTTTGCATCAGCAGCTGCATCCTGAAATTATCAGGAAACACACCCGGTGTTTATGATTCTTCTTCAGGCTTGCTGTTGGCAAGAGCCCTTCAGTAAGGCAATTAACAGCTCCACGCTCCTATTCCCTCACCGCCACTAGAATCATACCACCTACTCATCCCAAAAGACTCATATTAGCTTGAGCCCATAAACGAATCATTTTAACACTATTCATTTATACTAATAAAGACTTCATAAGATCTGTACTGGGAAAATTCAGGGCTGTTTATGTAACCAGAGTCCAGAGTTTTAAAGATAAAAGTCTGGGCTCTAGCAGCTCTCCGAAACTTAGGCTCAGCTACCTGTCACCATCACGCCAATTAAAGAGATGGGTAATGGTGGAAAGCAGAGAGAGAGAGAGAGAGAGAGAGAGAGAGAGAGAGAGAGAGAGAGAGAGAGAGAGAGAGAGAGACTCAATGTGACCACAGTGGGAAGAGAAACTAATAAAAGGGTCCTGCCATCTCCTGTCCATCTTCATGGTATTGACATGAGCTTGAGGCTTACATATAAGAGGAATTGGAGACCTACACAATGCAGTCCTGACCAAGGTGGACTCTGGTTGAACATTGTTTCAATCCTAGTTCTGCAATATTGTCCAAAGACCTCAGAGCTGTCATTGCTTGAACAGATCCATCTGGTTCCTTCAAGATGATCACTTCTAGTCCTGAGCCACGGATTATCATCTTCATCTGGGTATATGTCTGCCCTGTGAGGCTTTATACTTCCAAGTTGACTCCAGGTTTGGGCAATGACTTATTTTTGTACCTTCTGTTAAAATGAAGGTAATAGACAGACTCAAAATGAAGGCAAAGGTGTCAGGCTTTCATCCTGCAGACCCAAATGGAGGATCAATGCGTTTTAGCAAAAGCAATTTCTAAGCGCCTGATTCATTTAATTGTTCAAATAGGAAATGTCATTCTCCTTTACAGGGTCTCCTAGACCTTAAATAACCCTATGGAATTCCCTAATATATCAACTGCTTTATTTTAAGGTTAGTCCAGTATAATGTTCTTTACAAACCTGAGTTGAAGATCTTTTTCTCATAAGTTAAAATAAATACGTTAAGATTTACTGAGTCCAGCCAATGAATGACAGGGATGAGATTCAAGACCCAAAGGCTACCACCCCCTCCATTTATTTATTTATTTATTTATTTATTTTTTGTTTTTTGTTTTTTGTTTTTTGTTTTTTTTTTTTTGAGACAGGGGTTCTCTGTGTAGCCCTGGCTGTCCTGGAACTCACTCTGTAGACCAGGCTGGCCTCGAACTCAGAAATCCTCCTGTCTCTGCCTCCCAAGTGCTGGGATTAAAGGCGTGCACCACCACTGCCCAGCTAACTACCACCCCCATTTTGAGTGTAAAGAGGTCTACTATCCTTTCTTCCATGGACAGGGGATCTTCACTATCTGTTTCCACTCATAAATGCACAGACAGGGCAGGAAATAGTTGCATAAATTCTGCTCCACAGATACCAAACCTAGATTCTTAGGCAAAAACCTGATGGAATAATTTAACTTCTTCAAAGTTGTTGTGGTTCGTGTATTTCAACACTCAGTCCTCAGCTGGTGCTGCTCTTTGGGGAGTTGTAGAGCTTTGGAGAGTGATGACTGTCTCGATAAAGTGGGTCCCTGGAGGGCAGGTCGACTTCTGAATGAGCTTTGTGAAATGTAAGCAAAGCACTTCCCTGCTGCCCCATCATTACTATGATCCGGCTCGTCACCACACAGCATCTTGTCCGTCGTTCTACATAGCTTTCTTTGTTGTCACTTCTTCAACACTCTGAGGGTGAAATAGAGCTGGCACAGAAAATCTAGTTTAAGCATGGCTCTGTGCACAGGGCTCTGGCTACTGCTTGGGTCCATCTATGAGCAAAAGTACTGCTTCCTGATGGGAAATAGTGGGAGCGAAAAGTCAATTTTAGCTTGGGTAGGGAACAAGGGGGAGCTCTTAGGCTGTGGCAAGCAAGAACCAAGTCCCCAAAACTTTTTTTCTTGCCTATCTTGTTGTCTCAAAAGAAGTCTCTTCCCTGGGAAGTTTGCTAAGTATAACTAACAATCTGTAAAAGGACCGGGAGAAAGTACTGTAAGTACCAGACTCTGTAACCTCCTTGGGTACCTGGTATAGAATATATGACCTAATTAATTACTAAACATAGTTATGGCCCAGGCCCTAGATGCCATGGGAGTACATGGCACTTAAGCATGCACTTAAACAGTACTAGGGCCGGGCTTTACACACGAGATGTCATTTAAACATCGCCATAATTTATAAAGAGAATTCCACCCCTAGTGCCAACTCAAAGCGATGGGAATTGAGGTATGGAGAGCTCGCAGCTTGTAAGTGACAGGGTTTGGATTTGAACCACATCTCGTTCCCAGGTAGATGCTTTAGCCACTGCACTGTGACTGCCATCCAGTCTCCTACCTGCCCCAGGTGCTCTGATCTAACTATCATTGCTTAAGATATCTGTCTCTGCAGGCACCAAGGCATGCTAGGGACAGAACTGGACCAAAAATTATCCATGTTTCTGTCACTCTGGTGTTGTTAGATCCTCTTAGAACAAACTACAGAAATCATCTGTTGTTTAAGATGCTGTTCCTTTTCCAAACTGTTCCTCCAGTCAATGCACAGGTAAGTTCCCTGTCTCCATTTGATCCCTTAGCCAGTCTACCCATCTTTCCAAATGTGCCATTTCAAGTGATTCTCACGATGACTTCAGTAAACTCCCTTGACCCCTTATCACACAGGTCTTCGTGCAGATGCTTCAGACAACAAAGAGGAGAGTTTAGCTGCAAACAAATTTCTCCTCAGTCAAATATCTCCACATTACGCAATGGAGTACTACTCAGCTATTCAAAACAATGAATTCATGAAATTCTTAGGCAAATGGATGGAACTAGAAAATATCATCCTGAGTGAGGTAACCCAATCACAAAGGAACACACATGGTATGTACTCACTGATAAGTGGATATTAACCCAGAAGCTTGGAATACCTAAGATACAATTCACAGACCAAATGAAGCTCAAGAAGAAGGAAGAATGAAGTATGAATACTCTGGTCCTTCTTAGAAGGGAGAACAAAATACCCACAAAAGGAGATACAGAGACAAAGTGTGGAGCAAAGACTGAAGGAAAGACCATCCAGAGACTGCCCCACCTGGGGATCCATCCCATATACAGTTACAAAACCCAGACAGTATTGTGGATGCCAACAAGTGCTTGCTGACAGAAGCCTGATATAGCTGTCACCTGAGAGGCCCTGCCAGTACCTGAGAAATATAGAGGGGGACACTCTCAGCCAACCATTGAGCACAGGGTCCCCAATGGAGGAGCTAGAGAAAGAACCCAAGGAGCTGAAGGAGCTTGCAGCCCTATAGGAGGAACAACAATATGAACCAACCAGTAACCCCAGAGCTCCCAGGGGCTAAACCACCAACCAAAGAGTACACATGACGGAACCCATGGCTCCAGCCACATATGTAGCCATGGATGGCCTTGTTGGACATCAAAGGGAGGAGAGGTCCTTAGTCTTGAGAAGGCTAGATGCCCCAGTATAGGGGAATGCCAGGAGAGAGAAGCGGGAGTGAGTGGATTGGTGAGCAGGGGGCAAGTGGGGTGGGTTAGGGGGTTATTGGGGGGACCAGGAAAGGGGACAACATTTGAAATGTAAATAAAGAAAATCTCTAATAAAAACATTCAGCATATTAGCTACAGAAGTAATTGAACTCCTCTACTCATAGTTCAATTCATGTGTAAAAACAAAATAGAATCTCCACATTGTTGAATAAGATAGTATGGTCCAAAAAGTGGTTTAAGCATGTCCACACTGCAGTGATGGCCACACCGAGACCTGGCGCTGGGCTCAGACATCTCTTTAGTAGCCCTTCCTGCTAACAAATGCCTGACTCGACAGAATTTGAATGCTGCTTGGCTTACAATGGCTCCTCCAAGATTGCTTCTCTGTAACAGACACAATCCACTATGATCACAGAGAAATCAGGACCTGCCCCTGGTGACTAAAAGGCACACCATTCCTCAATTGGCTTTAGAAACGTGTTATGGCCCCAACCTTTTCAAAACTCCCTGGTGTGGTGGAACACACCTGTAATTCCAGCACTCTGGGAGAGAGGTGGGGGATGACAAATTCAGGGTCATAATCAAACCACACAGTGAGTTTGAAGCAAGTCTGGGATATATGATAGCCTGTCTCAAAAAAAAAAAAAAAAAACAGAAACAGAATGTGGATCCTAATGCAGATGGAGAGAAAAAGACAGAGATAAAGAAAAAATAAATGCAGATGTCATTGGTCCTGTTACAAACTGTTTGCATCAGGATCCTGTCAACTGCAAATGACAACTTAAAAGGGAATCACCAGAGACTTTGTGGCATGGTGTTTATTAAAAACAGAAGGCCTTATTTCGTGTGTTAAGATAGAGGCACCGCATTGATAGCACTGGGCAAACCGTCCAGTGAACCATCATCGCCTGATGAAATAGTTCGTCTGCTGATGTTTAGGAAGTGACCCTCTAGTCAAGACATAAGGAAAGCGTGCTGCCCACAGACACTGAATCCAGTCCATTGTTGTAAATCAAGTTGAAATCGGAGCCTGCCCTCCTGTTTAGCTTCCGTGTTATCTGTCCCTGCCTTCTTTCTGACTGTACTGTTTGCCCCCTGTGTTTGTGCTGCCATCCTCCGCTTCAGTACTTGGGACAGATTGCATGCCTGTGAAACCTAAGGGGGGAAATCTATTTTCTCTTCCTTGACAAAGAAAGTGAGACAATGACCTCAGAGAAAGAGCATTCTGGAACATACTGGCAAGCTCTTGGAGGCCCTTAAAAACTGAAATCTATTCATCAAACAGTAGAACTGTGAAGCAAGAATGAGAAGAAGTCCCAGAATGTGTGAGGAATCCTAGTTTCTCCATTTTCTAGTCTGAGCTGATTGTCTCTGTCACTGGAGCAAGCCAGCGTCTAACAGGTTTAGCTTGTCAACAAGTCCCCTGCCAATGTGTTGCCGAGCTGCTATTTTTGAAACCGTCTCACAAGAGTGACTAAGAACTACATTTCTATGAACAAGAATAAAGAGAGGAGCAGCTTTCCCAGGCAGGGGCAGCCTGTCTGCAATTCTGGAGGCAGAGCTCCCTGGGGCTGATTCAGGCACTCCTGTTGACATTCACTCTCCCCAACTATGATCCATCAGAAGGGGGTCTGAGATGGCACAGCTTTGCTTTGGCTCTGTTTCTGTTCATTATTAATTGCTTTCTGTTCATTTGACCTTGCTTTCATGCAATTTTCTCTTGTGTCTTTTGAACTTACTTCATCTTTAGCCTGCTTCATCCTCAAGGTTGCATAGAACTTCTCTGAGATGTCTGCCCTTCTACCAACACACGCGCGCGTGTGCACACACACACACACACACACACACACACACACACAAGAGCCAACTGAATCGACCCAAAGGCTGGGTTCAAAGGCTGGGTTGTATCTGGTCTCTGGCACTTTGCAGCACAGTGAGTTACTGTAACTGAAGCAAGGGGCCCTTTAAGAGATGGGCTCGACCTGATGCGTTGAAGAGGGTAGTAGTGCTGATTACAACCTGCAACTGCTGCTTCTCAGCAATTAGACAGAGTACTGAAATTGCAAGTTGGTTGAAATCAGATATTGAAGCTGCCTAATTCTTCTTGCCCTGTTACGGAGCTTTAATGTCATGTTTCTCTCTCTCTCTCTCTCTCTCTCTCTCTCTCTCTCTCTCCCTCTCTCTCTCTCTCTCTCTCTCCCTCTCTCTCGCTCTCCTTTCCAGGCTCATAAACCACCCAGAGGAGTGCCATTCCCTTCCATGTTTCAACATTCACACAATGTTGAAATACTGCTGGCTGTTGGCTGTGATAATTACTTTTGCACATCCTTCTTTTGAGTTGCTCCTCCTAGTACAGGGCCCCACCATCCTCCCCTTGTCCTCACTGCTCTGAGTCAGTAACGACACAGAGATAGGAGCGTTCCTTCATACATGGGACTCATGGGAAGCTGGGCTCTCTCTCCCCACTAGATCTGCCCTTTCCCACATGGACATGGGTTGTATGTGCACTGCTAGATTTCACTGAAGGGTTTAAAATGGCAACTCAGAGTAGCTTCAACCGGGGGCTACAGAAGACTGTTCTAATACTTTGAGAGAGGCGTTAAGACTAAAGAAACAATTTTATTCATAGTTTCTTCGGATATGGGAAAAATAGTCAGCCTATTAGTTATATGAAATTGCTCCGGCTCTTGGAATGGCTGAATCCAAACTGGAATAGTAGTACCATTCTGCTACTACCTTGAACAATTTGACCTTCTGTGCCTTAATTTCCCCATTGCAATCAGGGACAATAATGGTACTTTCTTCATAGGGTAATTGCCAAATACAAATGAGTACAGACTGCTGTACATCTAGAATGCCCTTCATGAATGTTAGAACTGTTAGCCAAGATCCGTGGTTCTTTCCCTTAAGACAGAGCCTATTCTCAAGAGAAGACAAAATATCTCATTCATTCTCATTCCAGGATCTATATTTAAGTCTATTTACATAGCATACACACTCCTTTAGAAACATATATACATACACTTGAGAGGAGGAAAGGGTCCATCAAGGAGAGGAGAAACTGGGAAAGACAACGAGCTTGGGAGCCGTGATTGCTGAGTAAGATCAAGGTACAATGATATGCATTTACGAACAGCTCTACAAAACGTTTAAAGTTAAGAAATTACAGCCAGGTGGTGGTGGCGCACGCCTGTAATCCCAGCACTCTGGGAGGCAGAGGTAGGCAGATTTCTGAGTTTGAAGTCAGCCTGGTCTACAGAGTGAGTTCCAGGAGAAACCCTGTCTTGAAAAATCCAAATCCAAAAAATAAAAAAGAAAGAAGAAAGAAAGAACAAAAAGAAAAAGAAAAAAGAAAGAAATTACAATCTAAACTACCTTGAAAATCCTTAGGGGCCCATTGCTGGAAAAAAAAGAAGCTTGGAGATATATATAAGCATATACTTGCATGCACACACACTCACTTCCTGAAGATAAACAAAGATTCCCAGAAACAGAGAACTCTCCGTTCCCCAGGGGATAACGGCCTCTGCCTTAGTTCTCCCACCCACAGGAGAAAAGGCATCATAGACTAGGTCTCTAGTCTCATCCTTTTGCTGATAGTAATAGAAAATGGCCAGAAGCCAAGCACACAAAGGCCTAACACAGCGCAGGAATCACATGCCTTTCTTACCTTGGACCAGAAAATCCTTTTAGGCCAGACTGTCTAGTTTGTGTAAATGAAAGGAAAAAATATATATAGATTTTTTTCCCTCCTTTGTCTGGAACAAAAGGGAAGCAGTGGTTATTTCCATGATATCCATTCAGCACATGACAGTCCAGCAACTACAATATGTAAATTCTGGATCCTAAGTAGAAATCAAGGAAGTGTAATCCTGCTCTTATTGACGATTGTGATGCAGACATGGAGGAAAGTGCTGACAGGAACGAAGATTAAAATGCAGCTCTAGGGGTGGTGGGTGGAGGCATTAACTCAGCAGTTAAAGAGAGAGGAGCACCGGCTGCTCTTGAGGAGGACCCAAGTTCGAGTCTTTGCAGCACGTTCGTGATGACTCACCTCTAGCTGCACTCCCGGGGAATGTAATGCCTCCCTCTGGCCGCTGGGGGCACTGCATGGACATGCTGCACGCAAAACACCCAGACGCATAAAAGAAAATAATTGTTGTTTTTTTTTTAATTACGACCTTAAAAAGAGTTGAAGAAAGACCTGGAAGATAACTCAGTTGATAAAGCACTTGCCTCACAAGCATGATGACCCCAATTCAGATCCCAAGAACCCTTGTAAAATGATGATCGTTGCCTGTAACCCCAGCAGGGACAAGGTGAGAAACAAATCCTTGGAGCACACTGGCCAGCTAACAACCCGATCGGCTTGATGACATTCTAGAACAGTGAGAGAGCAGATCGTCAACAGAAGGCAAAAGGCACCTAAGGCCTAATGTACATTTGAAATTATTTTCTGACCTCCAGCTTCATGCACATATGCGCATGCGCACTTGCATATACATGGAAGAGGTGAAGCTGTTTGCGTTAAGCCTCACTCGGGTGAACCATCCATTCTGAGCCCAGTGTTCATCTTAGCTATAGTTTTCAAAGCCCACTTAGCCTGTTACAGCACGGCCTTTTCCCTGGCCTGCTTCTTCAGTGTGCAGGTACCTGGTTAGATCTATATAGCACACACATATATATCCTCAAGACATCAACCATCCTGCCTCACAACTGCTCCTAAGGGCCTCCATCTCACCAGCTACCAGCCAGGATCAGAACAAGTTTGTAGCAAGTGCTCTGAGGGAAAGGTATCGTTTTTAAGTAAACTTCTTAAGGTTAGAGATCAAAAGGATGGTCCTCTCATAGGGGGTGGACACCAGTTTGACATATTGTGTCCATGTTAACAGATGATATCACTACTTTGAGAGAGAGAGAGAGAGAGAGAGAGAGAGAGAGAGAGAGAGAGAAGAAAATGGTGACAGATGACAGTTCCCATATGTTGTGACTCCGAATCAAAGAAAGAGTTTAAGATGATTGGTGGTAAATGTATGCCCTGCTCTGGCTGAAAGCCCTCCCCACTAACCCTGGAGCCTGAAAGACCTAAGAGCTGAAATTCACCCTCTGCTCACTTCCAGGGGGTGAGTCACCCTCACGTCACCGCCACCGACAGCCTTCCTCACGTTTCCCCGGGCAGAAAACAGGAGACTTTCCAAACAAGGCCGGCTCTTTGCTGTTTCCTTGACTCCCTTCACACACAGCCCAGCCGTGACCACAGGCAGTGACAGGCAGGAACCCGTTGCCTTATTTGGGAATGCTGTGGCCCTCTTTGTAGGAGAAGAATGAAGTCCACATCCAAACCACAATAGCTGACAAAAAGAAAAAAAATAAATAAAAGGAACTCGATAAAAAAGAAGAGGGCATTTTATCTAGAACAAATATAGAAAAAAATGTTGCATCCCCGAATTAGATATTTCCAGGCCCTTTGCTTTTTATAGGACTCTGAGGGAAATACCTAGAATCTTCCATTTTCCTGAAATTCTGTCTCCCATTTGCCTTCTAGCATTACTGCTGGTCGTCTGCAGTTAGCAGTTACAGCTAGGCCAGCTGTTTCTACGGGGGATATTATGTGGGTTTTATTCACCCATAATCCTCTGAACTGGTTTTTCTCAAGCATCGCCCATTCTGCCCCGGCATGTGCTGTGTGACATTCATTATGTACTGCTGACAGCAAAGACCCTGTCGGTTCCACCCCCCGACCCCCAACAAAAAAAGTAGTGGTGCGGTGAGAAAGGAGTGTAAGCCTGTCTGGGCAAGACAGTCACCAGTTAGGAGGGCAGAACTGAAGCGGAACCCGGAACCCTGCTGATCTCCACCGCGCAGGTGAGGCCTCCGCAGTGTGGCTGGGCTACTAACCCTAGAGCCTAAAGCTGCAGAGAAACAACCCAGGGATCCTGTACCCAGATGTCCCTGCAGAGCTCACGGTGGCTTCTCGCAACCCTTCTTTTTTTTTTTACTCTGCTTTTCTACAAATCTAAGGTGTCCCAGTGCTGACCAAGAAAAGCAAAACGAAGCCAGAAGGCTCTGAAAGTCTTGGGTGTGTCATCTCAGGCTGGAATGTGCGTCCATTGTCAGCTCCAGGATCCCAGAAAAACAAAACAAAATCTCGCCTCGCCAAGCCTGGTGACTCACTGGTTGAGGGAAGAGCGCCCTCTGCTGTCGCTTGAGATTTTCTGGGTTTGATTGCCACACTTCATGTAAAACAGATTTAGGAAATTTAGTCTGCACTAAATAGGAAAGACACCCGGGGTGTAGACTGTTTTAACCATGGTGTGTTCTGTGTCGTGTAAGAGAGGCCTGAGGGATGACTTGGGAGTCACCAGAAGGCCATTTCATGTGGCTGCTGTGAGAGTCGTGGGAGAAATCCTGCAAAGTCCCCGTGTCCAAGACAGTGCCTAGAGATTGATCCACTGTTGAGAAGCTGGGCTTTCTTTCAGTGGAACTGTGGTCTGGCCAGAACCGCCATTAAATTTCCCTGTCTTTTCCTCAGTAAGGCAATATGAGCTTATTATTACATACCTCAATTCCTTTCTTTGGGAAAGAAAATATGCTTTCCTCATTTGGGAACTGAAAAACCAAATGGCTTAGATTAGAAATGTTTTGTGAAGATAAGAAAGATAAACACATGTGACCCACTCTTACGAAATATCCGTTATGTAACTTGATATGCTACCTTAGGGACACGGATGAGTTTGTTGCCGTGTAAAACAGCTGACCCGGATGGTCAGTTGCCTTAGGAGCTAATTCCAAATGCACTTTGCAAGACAAACGTAAATCACAGTTATAATTAATGACGGGGTGATGGAAACGGCCACAAATAAAAGGCCATAAATGACATGGTTTTAATCCCTTGGTGTTGGGGGTTGGTCTGGTGCTGCTGTGTATTCAGATGCTTAATTCTCTACCCCAGGATCTGGCTGCCCCAAGACAAAGTCCCACGTACACAAGGTTTTGGTGTACAAACCTTGCTCCCCAATTTAAAACTATTGGTTAAAGAAAAAAAAAAGCCAAGCAGGGCATGGTGGCGTACACCTGTAATCCCAGCACTTGGGAGGCAGAGGCAGGCGGATTTCTGAGTTCGAGGCCAGCCTGGTCTACAGAGTGAGTTCCAGGTCAGCCAGAACTACACAGAGAAACCCTGTCTCAAAAAAATAATAATAATAAAAAATAATAAAAAATAAAAATAAAAAATTGCCTACAACCAACTCCTGGGGAGAATAGAGAGAGGTAGAGTTTGAGTTACCAGGCTGGAGGTCACAGGTAGGGACCACGAAGAGGAGAGAGGAGAGAGAGAGAGAGAGAGAGAGAGAGAGAGAGAGAGAGAGAGAGAGAAGTCTGTAGAGGAAAAGAAGACAGGAAGAACAGGAGGTCTCCATTAGTCACTGTGGACCAGCAGCATGTGTCTGAATGAAATGCACCCCTGCCCCAGCACCAGAGTGCTGAAGCACAAATAACCCAGGAAGATTCAAACAGCAAGTATTTGGGGTGCACAGCTGGGGAATGGGCCTGTCCACCTGTTAAAAAAAAGTAGATCAGGGGTAACCTCTGGTAATTGCCAAATCCAAATAAATAATCCATATTCTGAGTCTTATTCATTTGTTAGCTAGAGGGGAACAAACAGAAAGCAACTATTTTAGACCTTGGTCGTTATTTTTTCCCTAATTTTTATATCCAGAGGTGAGTTCCCCTGGATTAAAAGTCACTCAGAAATCTTACACCACAATACAAGTTTCTTTCACTTGTCTGGGAACATGCAACTATTTGAGTTTTCATAAAGGGCCTTGAAGAGGAGAGCAGAAAGATGCACCAAAGTGGACGACCATCTCATCACCACCACTGTCTGCCAGTGTCACAGGGTGCATGTGCTATGGTACTTGATATGGCACTCTAGATACTCTAGTGGTATCTTTTTAGCTAAACTCGTGTATCTTGCAAAGTTGTTAAAGTAGCAGAAGCATCTGCAGGCTTCTGATCGCAAGCATCTATATCACTCGGACCTTTCTGAACTCAATTTGACGAAAGGACTCACTCCGCTCAGGTTAACAAACCTTGAAGCTAGAGTTGCAACCCAGATCTTAGAGAAAGCGGAAACACATAGCCAAAATTTTACCACAGCGGAGGCCATCTTTCCTGGACGCTCACTAGTTTCCCAGATTAACTTTGACCTTGCCAGTGCAGATTCTGCCGGCTCTGCACAAATACAAGCCGAAAAGGCAGTCATCCAGAGTTAGAATGACTGTCCCGCCATCCTTTCGGAAGGCTGCTTTGCAAGTGACTCCAGAAGTGGTGGGCCACACTGTGGTTTGGTTTGCAATCAAATCAAAAGGATCAGCTTTCCTACAGCATGAAGCTGCACTCATCCCCTTCACTCTACTGGCATTTGGAGTTTTGTTGTGGAGTCTGTCCTGTGCACTGTAAGATGTTTAGCAATCTTTCTAGAATCTATTCACTAGATGCCAGTAGCATCTTGTTCCCCCTATGTGAGACAACCAGAACATCTGGAGCAAAAGTTAATCTTAGTTGAGAGCCACTAATACAGATTCACTCACTGCTAATAAAAACAAACTGCAATTTTGAAACTTCAATTTTGAAATAGTCAAGAAGGGTTTCCTCTGAAATTCCCCTCCAGCTGTCTGTTTCTCTCTCTTCCCTTTATGCACCCATCATAACTAACAGGCACATACATGGGATCAATGCTCTGGGGTAGAGGTTCTGAGCATGAGGCAATTTTGCTCCTCAGAGGACCATTGCTGTGATGTCTAGCTTCTCCTAGGGAAATGGGGACAAGTATCTCTTCATCTCAGGGTACCAGTGACAGACCAAGGAAACAATTCCATCCAAGAATCTTGAATAAATTAATCCATTGATTAGGGTTGGTTAAAGGTGCAGGGATGACTGACTCACAGACAAACGTGTCATCTAAAATCACATTCCAGTATGGACAATGAATCAAGAAAGCTACATCGCTGGAGTTCCATGCAGACAGCTGGAGCCAACCCTACCCCAGCAACTGCCCCCTGCTTTTATAAACTTGGAGAATAATCTTGTGACTTTTCTAACTTTCCAAGCTTGGTAAGTTTTATGAGCTTCCCAGGCCTTGTCAATTTCCTTAGTTTCCCCAGTGAAGGGGAGCTTCCTTCACCCACCTGGGAGTGAAGGTTTCAATTTGGCTATGCTACTATGTGTAAACATTTGTGTGTATATGTCAAAACCCAATTGTCAAATAAGTACTGTGAATGAGAACCCTGATCAAACCAACCATATCTACAAAGTCGGCGGGGGGGGGGGGGAGCTGAGAACCGTTTTGGGGAGAGCCTTTCATAATGCAAATCAGGGATTCTCGATTGGAGGTGATTTTTGCCCTTCAAGCAATAAATGGAGATGGTTTTCCTTGTCCCAGTTGAGGAAACAAATTGTTGCTGACCTTTAATAGTTGCAGGCTAAGGATGACACTAAGTAAGCATCTTACAATATACCAGCAGGTCCTAAATAGTGACAGTGCCAAGATGAAGAAATCCTGTCCCAAGATCACTTGTACTAAGGCCACGGGAGTCCCCGTTGTTTTTACGTTCTCTTTTAACTGTGCACTTTGGATCCTGTACTTCAGAACTGCCTTTGTGTTCCCAAGCTAGTTTTGAATGTCTAGACATTACACAGCTTTGACACGGGGACAAGGGTCTGCGAAGAAAGACTGGCACAAAACCCAGCCCTAAGGTAGATCTACACTGGAGAGCAGACCAGTTCACATGCAAGGCTGAGCCGGGATAGGGAGTAAGGACCAAGGCCAAACATAGTCACAATTCAAAATGACAGCTCAAATGGCCCTGCCAAAGACACTCTGTCCTGCCAAGCACAGGGACAAGGTGGCTGAGAATGTAGGACAGTAAAGACCTTTGCTGTAAAATCAGACTGTTTCTGTAAGGTTGTATGATGGGCTGGGCAGCTTCAGTGAGCAAGCCGAGGCTTAGAGAAGAGGCTGGCTCCTGGAGTGGGGCCCGTGACAAGGGAAAGCTGGGGCCCTGGCTGCAACTGTCACGCCTCACCTTTAATGCCATATGCTATTCTGCTGGCACTCAGGGACATATGTGAAATTGTGGCATTTTGGCAGGGTCAAGAACTGTGAAGTATCTGAAAACTGACCCTTCTCACAAACTGAGACTTTCTCTGAAAGAGTGTCATGGGTAGGTACATGAGATTGTTAGACAAAAGGTTTCATTCTTCTTTTTGAAACTCTCTCACGCTCCTTTATTGAGGAGGGAGTGCATCGTTAGAGCATGAGCTTGGGTGCCGGGCGGGGGGAGGGGGGGGCATCAATTTTCAGGAGTCAGTTCTCTTCTTCCATCATGTCCTAGGGCTAGAACTCAGTTTGCCAGCCTCGGTGGCAAGTGCCATTATCCCCTGAGCCATCTGCCCAGCCAGTTTCATTATACTTGGGTCACAGCAGTTTAAGTGTCATGTTCACAGCAGATGCTGTTTGCTTCTAAAGTTCCACAGATGCTACCCAGAGTGGCCAGATAGATGCTGCACAAGTGATACAGTTGTAGCATCTGAGAAATTTTCCATTTGGGGGAAAACCTTGATCTTTCACACTGAGTGAGCAGTAAGCAAACGCGTCTGCTTTCGGACTCGGTAGGAAGTGTTGTCTTTATTATATGGGGCAACAGATATTGTTCTGGTGATGGACGCTGTCACTATCTTTCAAACAATGCTATACAAACATCTCCTATTTTAAAAAAAATAAGTCAGGGGAGGGAGAGATAGCAATTAAGAACACTGGCTACTCTGCCAAAGGAAGTGGGTTAAAGTCCTAACACACACACACACACACACACACACACACACACACACACATATGTACACACACAGCAGTTTACAACCACTTGTAACTCCAGTCCCAGGGCATCTAACACCTTCTTCTAGTCTCTGAGGGCACCAGGCATGTGCATGGTGCACAGGTGCACATGCAAGTGAGACAAAAAAAAAACAAAAATAAACTATTTTTTAATTCTAGAAGAAATGCCTCCCGTGTTTTTTTTTGTTTTGTTTTGTTTTGTTTTGTTTTTTGTTTTTTGGGGGGGTTTTGTTTGTTTGTTTTTTGTTTTTTGTTTTTGTTTTGGTTTTTGGTTTTTGGTTTTTCAAGACAGGGTTTCTCTGTGTAGTCTTGGCTGTCCTGGAACTCACTCTGTAGACCAGGCTGGCCTCGAACTCAGAAATCTGCCTGCCTCTGTCTCCCAAGTGCTGGGATTACAGGCGTGCGCCACCACGCCCGGCTATGCCTCCAGTTTTTAAATTGACAAAACAAAACTAGAGAGATCCATGGTGAATCATCATGTTTACTCTCCCAAACAATAAGTAAATATGCCTCTCCAAACCAGTAGAGAATGAGCACTGAATGGCTGGTTACTTTACCTGACTTCAGCTCTGTATGTTCACCTTACAAAGATAAGCATTTTCTCTTAATTGATGAACATGGTCCCTAAAGCCGATTGTTCTGACAGCCCTGCACAGATTGAAGATTTCGGATCACTCTAAAGACTGCAGCTGCCAATTCTGAGTCTTCTTCCTTCCCACCCAGGAAGAGCAGAGGAGGCCAAATATGTAATATGAAGCAGGAAGGTAGCATTGTTGCTAAAGATGGAGGCAGACATGGGTGTGGGAATGGGTTTAGAAAAGGAAGCTATGATGGACCAGAAGGGTGGGAACTTGGAGAGCAAATCTTTAAAATGCCTCATCGGAGAGCTGGCGAGATAGGTCAGTGGATGAAGTGCTTACTGTGCAAGCATAAGGAACAGAGTTCAAATCCCAACAATTCCTGCAATAGCTAGGAGGACATCATGGTGAACCCCGGAAGTAGAGGCATGGGATCAACTAGCTACTAGAACCACTGAATACGGGAGCTCTGGGTTCAAAAGCAAGGTTCTACTTCAATATTTAAGGTGTAGAGCAATAAAGAAAGACACCAAACATCAGTTTCTGAATTCCATTAACACGTGCACACGCGTGAACATAGGCGAGTGCACGTGTGTGTGTGTATGCACACACACCACATACACATGCAACAAAGACAGCTTTATCTGGGTGTCCCAGAAGTAGAAGTAGAGTGCCACCAGACACCAGTGGAATACATAACTAGTAGAATGCAGCAAGTCATCTCTGTCACCCAAAATGTTTGATGCCACCAGATGTCATGAGAACAAGCTGACAGTAAAAGCTATGTTACGGGAAAACACACTGGATGCCTGGCTATAAGCAAAGGAAAACAAACGTACCCTCAATGTTGACAACAGAAAGGCACCAGCGTAGCTTTCTTCAAAATAAACATTGCACAAATGCACAGGCATTTAGCGTGCACGCTTGCTGATGAAACTGTCAAGAATGCGTGCGGGGAGGTTGAAGATGACAAACAGAAGTGTGCATCTATCAGCAGATCTCTCCTCTGTCCTCCCCTCTAGGTAGCTCTTCTTCCAGCTTCTACTGAACCCCAGGACCCATATCCAGGAAAGGATTTTGAGCTGTTAGCAGAGTCCTAGGCCATAGAAGGGCTGACTTCAGGAAAAAACTAGGTCCAGACAACTTAAGCCCCAAGGCAGATACATTAGTTCTTGTTTGTTCTTATGACCAAGAAGCAGGAATTTATTGTGCTGGGCCGTTTGGGGAATACAGTCCATAGTGGCACAGAAACCGTGGTTGGCAGCAGCATGAGGTTGCTTGGCCACGTCATTTCCACATTCAAGAAGGAAAGAAAAAGTCTGGTGTTCAGCAGCCTTTCTCTGTTTCATTCAAACTGAGCCCCAAGCCCATGGGATAGTGCCACTGGGGTGGGTCTTCTCAAGCTTTTCTGGAAGCACCCTCTTAAACTCAGCCGGAGGCACGCTTTGGTGGTAATTCTAAACCCCAGCACATTGTCAGTAAAGATTAGCCATCACATTAGATAGGAATTTAATGACTACAGCCACGTGGGAAAGACAAAGGAGATGAAGCATTTGAGATGTCTTTGGTAATATTGACACAAACTCCATGTCCATGGAGAGAGGAAGCAAGAGGTAACGCCCAGTCAGATAGAGTCTTGGTCAAACTGTAGTCTGGTTGATTACTGTTATGGTTTTAGATACAAAATGTCCCTCCCATAGGATCATGTGTTTAAATGTTTGGTCCCTAGTTAATGGTACTGTTTGGGCGAGGAGAGGGGTGAGAAACCTTTGAGGGGTAGAGCCTACCTGAAAGAAGTGGGTCTTTGGGCTGTAGGCCTTGAGATTTATCATCTGATCCCGTCTGCTAGCCTTTCCCTGCTTCCTGACCTATCCAGGTAAGAGCAAGCAGCCTCATGCCTGAACCAGCGTGACCAAAAGTCCCTCGCCCTCGTGCCTCCCCCTCCCCCACCATGATGGGCCGTACCCGCAAACTGTGAGCCAACATAAAGCCTTCCTCCCTTAAGTTGCTTTGGTTGGGCATTTGGTCACAGCAATGAGAAAAGTAACTGAAACACTACCTCAGCTCTGGTAACACAAGGTCTTATCTGCATCAGAGACACTGTCCTGCCCAGGTACGCACAGAAATTGCCACTGTTCCCAGGACACTCTGTAAGAGATCTGTAAATGGCCCAGGATCCCAAAACCAAATTTTCAGCACAAGGAAGAATTATCTGCCTCAGAGGGACAGAAGGCAGGAAATAAGGGACAAGGACAGGATGTGAAGAACAAGGGAGAAGGGGAAGGGAGGAAGTGAGAGGGCGAAAGGGTATTTGTCCCAGAGGACAAAGGACTGCCTCTGGGTGGACAGGAGACGTGGCCCATCGGAAAATGATCGTTTATAAAGGTAAAAATGTAAGCCCCGCATTAGGATGAGGTGTTTAATTTTGATTGGGTATGTTAATTGGATGAGCCAAAGGGGGCTTTTGATTGGTGGACTTCAAGACTTTGATAGCAGGACCTTGGTAGTCAGTCTCAGGAGGAGGAAGTAGATAAATAAGGGAATAGACCTTGGTGGCTAGTTTTAGGAATGTAATCTAATGGCTTTTTGATTAATTAATTAATTAATTAATTAATTAATTTTTACACCATATTTTATTTCCCCCACCCCCATCCTCCCTCTGACTGTTCCACATTCCGTACTTCCTCCCCACGCCCCTGTCTCCACGTGGATGTCCCCAGCCCCTCACCCCACCTGATCTCAAAACTCCCTGGGGCCTCCAGTCTCTTGAGGGTTAGGTGCATCATCTCTGGATGAACACAGACCTGGCAGTCCTCTACTGTATGTGTGTTGGATTTTAGCATGGCAGAAGGAAGAGGAGAGAAGGACAAGGCCTTCCAGAGCCACGCTTGCCACCATCTGGCCAGAGTCCCTTCATTTGATTCACGGGATACATGTCAGACCCATAATGCTACAAGAGGTCCCATGTGACTATTTCTTTTGGTTGGAGAAAGAGAGTATCATTATGGGACAGTATCCCACAAGCCTCCACTGCCCCATTGTCCCTGGAAGGTACAGGACAATGACTAAAGACTTTAAGTGTCACTCCAGGAGTCTGAAAGAAGATGCTGTAAGAATTGGCAGTTGGCAAGCTGTTGAAAACACCATATTGTTTTGCTGTCTTTAGCCTTGAATATGGAAGAGTACTCACTCTAGGTGTATATTCCTTAAATTAAATTATCAACATGCCTCCAGGAAGAGTTGAACAGGGTTGTAAGCCTAAATGTAAGGAGCCAGACACAAAATGAAGGAAGAGATGTCAAACTTTGAAAGGACTATGACCACAGACTCACCTTCCAGAGCTGTGGACAGAAGTCCTTAAATTGGCACACATACTTAGAGCTTCTCACTGAGCTTGAGAGCTAGCGCCCAACACGAAGGGAGCACCAGATGGGAACTAACCCCTCGCTAGGAAGAAAAGGATTGCTTGGAATTCAGTGACCGTGGAAAATCTGATGGTCCAATGAAGCTCATAGATGAGAAGAGACCAGGAATGTGGCCAGACGGTGCCCTCCTCTAGGACATGATATCTAAAGGTTCTTCGGGTAGCCTTTCTCTCCTAATTTCCATCAAACAATACCTCATCACAAAGACGTTACCAAGGAGGAGATAAGTAATATGCGGAGTGCCTGGGTGGTCTCTGAGGTGTAACTCAGACCCCTTTTTAATTTGCAGTTCACTTTTCTGAGCCAGAGTCTGTTGTATCGCCAAGCTTGCCTGGAACTCCTTCTACATGCAAGGAGGACCCTGCATTTCTGAGCCTCCATTTTCCAGATGCCGGGATCCCACCCGTGTCCCCCCACACCTGCTTTCTGGCACTGGGATTCAAGCCAGGGCTTCGCCCATGTTAGCCAGGCATTCCACCAACTCTACTACATACAGCCCAGGTCATTTTCTTCTCAGTTCCTCTTCCCTGGGTGTGATACTTGGCACTGAGGCCATTTGTAGGCTCCAGAATCATTAAGTCGTCTACTCCATGCTCTCCCTTCAGAGACTGACTTTCCAAAGCCCTGGCTCCCAGAACCTGCTTCCCTGGAGCGCAGCCATACAGTCTCATGAGGCCTCATACTCAGATGCCCCTTGTACTTGGCCAGATGCTCTGAGCTTCCCTCTTGCAATTCTTCATCTGTGCCCAGCAGACTTCCATAGTTTCCCTTCAGCCTTCTCTTGCAAATGACTCCTCTGGAGAAACCAAATTATGGCCCAACACCCTTACCCAAGCCTGCCTAGTGGCTCCACATAAACAAGGAGAACATATTTTTAACCTAAATAACAATAAAAGACGCAAAGAGAACTTAGTCTTTAAGACGTGTTCTTAGAGTGTTCTTTCTAGCACTTTCGAAAATAAGGCAGTCTGCATTTGGTCCAGCAGATGTCACTCTCGCTGCATGGCAAGAGGGACATTTTAAGCCGGCTGCACAGGATTTGGGATTTTTGAGCTCTTGAGAAGGTTCAGGATGTAAGAATTTTTATTATATAACATTTCTGCCTTCTAAGGCCATCACAATGAAACTACCACCAAGTAGAACTAGGTGAAATCATAGTAGACACCAGCTGTAGCATGATAGAAACTCAATAAAAAAAAAACAAGGGTATCTAAATAAGTAAACTTATTAAAATAAATTGACTCATCATTTTACATTTTTTTTTTTTTTTGGTTTTCCGAGACAGGGTTTCTCTATATAGCCCTGGCTGTCCTGGAACTCACTCTGTAGACCAGGCTGACCTCGAACTCAGAAATCCACCTGCCTCTGCCTCCCAAGTGCTGGGATTAAAGGCGTGAGCCACCAACGCCCGGCCTTACATTTTTATTTTTATATTATTTACTTCGGTGGCCGTGCAGGTGCCGTGGAGGGCTTGTGGAAGTCAAAGACACCTTGCAGGAGTCAATTGTTACTTTCCACCATATCAGTTCTGGGCTCAAACTCAGGTCATTGAGCCTAGCAGCCCTATCTACTGAGCCAACCCACCTAGTTGATACATCATTTTAACACAAGGCAGAGTAAATGTTAATCTATTTCATAATGGAAGGGTTTGAATTGACTCTGAATGAAGTGGCAAAGGTGAGAAATCAAGCAGAGTCTATGCTTCTCCTGCCAAGACTCTGGGAAAAGGTGAAACAGGTCTGCGGCTTCCCTCAGATGTGTTTGCTAATTTGCTGGAAGGCTCTGATTGAACATATTATCCCTGCCCTGTTCATATCACCCCTGCAAGAACAGTCTGTGATGAAGCAAAGATAAATAGCTTCTAAGAAGCCTGTCACTTGCTGAGATCAAACTCCATTCCTAGATAATAGGACCTGTCTTTCCCATATGAAAGCGTCACCGATAGTAAAGTAACAATTTATCATAGGAAGACATTCAAGTGGCCTTCAGAGTCCTCCCGTAGTGAGTTACTTTGTATGGTGAAAGATTAGAAAGCGTTCTTTCAACTTTCAAGAATTCATTAATCTGACAGTGCCAGATCAGCAAAACTGCAGTGCATTAAGTCAATCCATCAGAAAGCAGTAGTGCATTTAAAAACAATGCTAATGCCTGGACTTCGTTACAGAAAGTGGTCTTGATGAATCCATCATGATCCAACTATCCCCGAGCCGATAGCCTGAGGAGTTTCTGACCTTAGACAAGATATACAAGGTGCATGAGAAATGGGCAATTAATGTATCCTGTTGTTTTGTTAAAACCAAACTAATTATGCTTCCAAAAGGATGCTGGCAACACAAATATATTTCGTCAATAAAAGATGGAAGCAGGGCCGGGCGGTGGTGGCACACGCCTTTAATCCCAGCACTTGGGAGGCAGAGGCAGGCGGATTTCTGAGTTCGAGGCCAGCCTGGTCTACAGAGTGAGTTCCAGGACAGCCAGGGCTACACAGAGAAACCCTGTCTCAAAAAAAAAAAAAAAGATGGAAGCAAATAAAAGAAAAAATATAGACTGTAAGCGTCCATTTGTATTCTTACATAGTAGAGTTGGGGGAATCTTTTAGAAATCCCTACAATGCCTTTCACTTGGAGTCTGGGCACCCCAACTGCACTCTTATCATTGTATGACTCAAATGTTTACATGTCATTGTATCCCAGCACAAGCTCCTATCCTTGCCTCAGCATTAGAACACATCTATTGCTTGCTTATGGAGAGCCTTTTGTTTTCCTGCAGTCCAGCAACACATGCTTGATTCCTCCACCAAGTGTGATTTACATGTCTGGCATTGAACATTTTCTCACGATATTGCAACTCGCTTGCACCACTATCCTACCGACTGTGTCCTACGAAGTTGCGAATCCAGATCCATGATCTGCCTTTGCACTTCGCACCCACTGAAGATAATCCCACCGACTGCGTTTGGAATGAGATGCCATGGCAATCTGGAAAGGGACAGACCATTATCTAGGATCAGACTAGTTCTGGTCGTACTAGAACTCAGTTCTGATCCTAAATGCTTTCTTCTCCAAGATCTTTCAGCATTCTCTGTTTTCAGCTGCTCCCTCCCAGCGGTCCTATTCTTTGGTCTAGCCATCTCTTCAGGTCTGCCACTCCAAATGCCCTCCCTTGACCCATAAGCTGCAGCCTGTCACTACCTCTTCTCATTCCCCCTTTACTCTGTAAGCAGAGTTAAGGGTTCTACTCTAATCATCCCACTAAAGCTGATCTTAAAAAATCACCACCCTAGGGCTGGAGAGATGGCTCAGCAGTTGAGAGCACTGACTGCTCTTCTGAAGGTCCTGAGCAGTTCAATTTCCAGCAACAACATGGTGGCTCACAACCACCTGTCACGAGGTCTGACGCCCTCTTGTGAAGTGTCTGAAGACAGCAACAGTGTACTTACATATAATAAATTAATAAATATTAAACAAAATTATTAAAAAATATCACCACCCTAGTATAGAATATATAGAACATTCTTTTTGGGTCCATTTGTTATTGACTTGTTATTTCTATATGCTACCATTGGCCTGTTCTCATTAACACTCTAGCTTGTGCACACACACACACACACACACACACACACACACGTCTCTCGCTTGCCTTCTTCCTTACCCACTATGTGTCTTTTGTATACTGCCCTATGTCTACTCAGAAGAGTTAAGGGAAAACAATGTCAACCACAGTCCATGAACCAGTCTTAGGACACCGACTGTCTCATCTACATGATGACTGCATCCCTTAACACTCTTTCAAGTTAATATAGCTCATTGCCTTCTTAGGTGGTTCTGGGTGAAATTCCCATGACCTGCTCAAGCTCAACCTGTCTAAAACAGAGTTCCTTGACTGCCCCCTGCAATTACTCTTCCAAGCCTCAATCAAGACATCCTGATCTACCGATACTGACCCCTGAGGATGATGTCTGACTTTCTTCTCCCTGTCAGGCAGCACAGCCTGCAGACTTTGTTTCCTTGCTGTTCTAGCTGTCCCAGTAATTGCTTACTGATCGTGCATTCTGGACATTGGTGGTCTTAATGCCCAGGATCTCCATTTAACGAGCGAGACATGAAGCATCTGTGTGCTTTTCAAAGTCTTATAGCAACGGAGTGATACAGGCTGAGCCAGTATTAAATCTCAAGACTGTGTAACCTAAAACTTGTCCAATTCTTTTTCATCAACTGGCTCTTTTCCAAATAAGAATTTTATTCCGAGCTGAAAATATCGCTCAGTTGGTAATATGCTTGCCTACCATGCACGAAATCTTAAGTCCTACTCTTTTTTTTAAATTAGATATTTTCTTTATTTACATTTCAAATGTTATCCCCTTTCCTGGTTTCCCCTCCAAAAACTCCCTATCCTGTCCCTCCCTCTCCCTGTTCACCAACCCACCCACTCCTGGCATTCCCTTACACTGGGGTATCGAACACCCTCAGGCCCAAGGGCCTCTCCTCCCTTTGATGTCCAACAAGGCCAATTCTCTACATACTCTTTGGTTTGTGGTTTAGTCCCTGGGAGCTCTGAGGGTACTAGGTGGTTCATATTGTTGTTCCTCCTCACTGATAAGTGGATATCAGCCCAGAAGCTCTGAATACCCGAGACACAATTCACAGACCACATGAAGCTCAAGAAGAAGGAAGACCAAAGTGTCGATACTTTGATCCTTCTTAGAAGGGGGAACAAAATACCTATAGGAGGAGATACAGAGACAAAGAGTGGAACAGAGACTGAAGGAAAGGCCACCCAGAGACTGACCCATCTGGAAATCCATCCCATATATAATCACCAAACCCAGATACTGTTGTGGATGCCAACAAGTGCTTGCTGACAGGAGCCTGGTATAGCTGTCTCCTGAGTCCTACTCTTAACCTCCCCAACATTGCATAAAACTGGGCATGATGGTGCATGTCTATAATTTTGGAACTCTGGAGCTTCAGGCAAGAGGATCAGAAGTTCAAGGTCATTCTTATGTACATAGTGAATTCAAGGCAAGCCTGGGCTACATGAAATTCTGTCGCAAACACACATACACATACACACACACACACACACACACACACACACACACACACACACACACAAGTATGCATGCCCGAACACGGAAGAGGGAGTGGGTGGGTTAGTGACCAGGTGGAGGGGGATGGGATGGGGGGTTTTCGGAGGGGAAAGGAGGAAAGAGGATAACATTTGAAATGTAAAGAAAGAAAATATCTAATAAAAATGTATTGAGAAAATAAATAAATAAATAAATAAATGGTGGGGAAGATTGTGCAGTTAAGAGCCATGTGCTAACTAAATCCCTACATTTTATAAATTGTCCAGTCTACGGCATTTGGTTATTAGCAAAAGAAAGCGAACACACCTGCACATTCTACTCCTGCTCTATCCTCGAAGAGTTCTCTCATTGCTTTCAACAAGAAAAGAATTTTGCCCTTTTGTGAGCTTCTACAGCACAGGGATACCTACTGCTTCATACATTAACTACCCTGCCTTTAAAATTAGCTGTGTGCAGGGGTGCTGGGAGCTTGTTGGTGCCAGAGAACAACCCACAAATCTCATTCAGTTCACAAGTATTTACTGAGTCCCTACTACATTGCAGCTGCTGTGAAACATTGTGCTAACAAGAAAACAAAAGAAGCATTATAAAATGAGTAAGGAAGGGCGGGTGTGCTGGTGCCTGCTTGTGATTCCAGCACTTAAGGGATGGGCAGAGGAATAAGGCAATGCTTGTGATTAGCTATCTAGTAAATTCAAGGTCAGCATGAAGCAGAACCTGATCTACAAACATAAAAATAATATTGTTTTGTCATGGGGGAGGGGTGTGGACAGAGATGTGAAAACAGCAGAGCAAAACAAGCTGGAAAGTAGCATCTAAAGGAAAAACAGACAGTGGCAAAAAGGAAAACACAGAAGGCAAGTAGCCCAAGGAAAGAGCAGAAATATGGATAATAACACAGGGAAGTCAGGGCAGAGAGTTGAAAAGCAGCCACAGGGGCTGGCAGTGAGGAAGACACATGGCGTGGTAGATTCCATCAAGATGCTCCCTGGTCCTATTTCTAGCATGTGCAGACTACAATTCCCAGCCTTCTCTGCAGCCGGTTGAGTCATGTGACAGGTAGTTTGACTAATGGGATTGGAGAGACAATGTCTGTCTATTCATTAAACTTTCTATACCATCCTTCCCTGCCTCTCCGAGCTTGGTAGCTGACTGAATACAAAGGATCTAAGAGAGAGCTTTAGAAGGAAACTGTGACGCGTCACCCCAGAGCAACACTGCTGAGCACCGCCCTCAGCCTGCACTGGTCTGTGACAGATGCAAGAAATATGAGCCTAGTAGCTTAGACCCCTGAGAAACTGAGCAGCTCTTTGTTCCTGGCAGTGTTAGTTAACTCTCTACCACAGTGATGTGACAGAAAAGAATTTTAGAAGAGTGGAGGAAAGCAAACTATTTACACAGTCTTAGAAACAAAAGGAAGGATGAGGTGCTAGAAACAGTGGGGGTGGGCAATGGTCTTTCAGCAGAAAAGTAAGAGAAGAGAGATAAGATAATCTCTTGAGAGGAAGGCATCAATAGGTTTTCCGGAAGAAAGAGACATAAACATCTGTATCTTCTTACCAAGTGTAGTACATAAAAGATTTTGTAAGTGACTGCTGAATCAATGAACCAATGTGTGAATGAATGAATGAATGAATAAGTGCTATATTATGCCTTGCCACTTCTGAGATAAATAAATCTCAGGACTACTGTACAGGGGAGAGGGGAAAACTTTAATATTTCATATAAAGAATCCCCTAGTGCTCTTTCTCTCTCTCTCTCTCTCTCTCTCTCTCTCTCTCTCTCTCTCTCTGTGTGTGTGTGTGTGTGTGTGTGTGTGTGTGTGTGTGTGTGTGTTAGGGGGGACATGTGTGCATGCACGTGTATTCATGTATGCATGCATGTGTGCACACTTGTGTAGAGACCCTTGGATGTCTCCTCATTTTATGAGACAGATTTCTCTCTCTGAACCTCAGGCTCACAGAGCCAACTAGACTGGCTGGCAGGCCTACAAAGCCCAGACATGCTCCTCTCCATCCCTATCCCTATTCCCATCCCCATGCCCCAGCACTGGGCTTACAGGTGTGCCTGACTCTGTGCCCAATTTTTTACTAGGTGCTAGGATATGAACTAGGATCTTCATGCTAGTACAGCACATGATAAATGAACAGAGAAGTCTCCCTCGGTTAGATGTAAGGAACAAAATTTGGTAGCCAAGTAGGAGGCATCTCTGGGCTACAGGATTATTTTTTCCTCAGCAGACAGGGATAAACATGAGATCTGGGAACTGATGAGTTCCCTCAAGGAGAGACTAGCAGTGGTTATGTCAGTCCTAATGATGTGACCCTTTAATGCAGTGCCTCATGTTTTGGTGACCCCCCCAACCAGAAAATTATTTTGTTGCTACATCATAACTGTAATTTTTCTACTTTTATGGATTGTAACACAACTATCTGAATTTTCCAATGGTCTTAGGTAAGCCCTGAGGAATAGTCTTTCGACAACCCCCCAAAGGGTCTCAACTCATGGATTGAGAACCACTAGACGAAAGGCATGGTAGACTCTAATGAGAAACCCTCATCTGTCCTACAGCTGCTTTCTTGGGCCTGGACTCTGGCCTGGACTCATTTTTCTCATCTTTTCAGAATGACAAGCTCTTCTTCTCCTTCTTCTCCTTCTCCTTCTCCTTCTCCTTCTCCTTCTCCTTCTCCTTCTCCTTCTCCTTCTCCTTCTCCTTCTCCTTCTCCTTCTCCTTCTCCTTCTCCTTCTCCTTCTCCTTCTCCTTCTCCTTCTCCTTCTCCTTCTCCTCCTCCTCCTCCTTCTCCTTCTCCTCCTCCTCCTTCTCCTCCTCCTCCTTCTCCTCCTCCTCCTCCTCCTTCTCCTCCTCCTCCTTCTCCTTCTCCTCCTTCTCCTCCTCCTTCATTTTCTTCTTCTTCCTCCTCCTCTTCCTCCTCTTCTTCTTTCTTCTTCTTCTGGGAGCTACTTCTCAAAGTAGGTTGTTCCTCTCAAAAGAATAAGAGACTCATAAGAGCCCACCCCTCCCTCAGATTCTACAGGCAGTTAATGGTGGCTGAGAAAAAGAGAGATTCTCTCTAGTTGTGTACCTATTGGTAAAGTGCCCATGCTCCAGTAAATCACATGGATCATAAGAGTCTTTTCTTGCCTCTTTAGTACCAATACACCTATTGGTGTTAGCATCTAACCATCTTCCCAGACTGCATCTAAACGCACCAGATTTGTAGGCAGGAACCCTAAAAGCCACCATGTCCAGGACAGCAAAGAGATGGAACTAGGAGGAACGAGTATTCGAGCTCAGTGTAGTCTCAACAAAAATTCAGATAATCCCAAGAACCTTCTGGACCCTTGCAAGCCTTTGAGTGGTTCCAAATGTCGAGGCTAGACCTTCAGAAGCCTGTGTTGATAAATCATTAGAAGAGGGCAGCCCATGAAAGGAAGCGGTTTTATTCAGCTGTGAACGATCTCTAGAGGGAACGTGAACTAGTAATTTTCATTGGTCAACATCTCCAGCAGCTAAAAGAGTCAGTTCTTCAGTTCTGTGGAAGTGCGGGTAGGGTAGGGTGATAACTTGAAATTCCTCCCCCTTTCAATTGCTCATAAAGATGCTTCCTCATTCTTTTAACTCAAGGCACATTACACTCTATGCAAATATAATGGGTTCATAATTGGTTGAATATCAATCAATATTTACATGTCTTTAAATCTATTACTACCTAACTAAGGCTATAAAATAGAACTTGCATTTTTCAGTTTCATGGATATAGTCTGTAGGTAAATTCCTACAAGTAGCATTTCTGGGGCAAAGCACATACAGCAGTAAGGGTCTTTGCAGCAACACACAAGAGGGTGTGGTCAGGCAGAGAGTTTATTAAAGTCCCTGTTGAGTACACGTTGTACTTCAGATCTTACTGTACAAGCAAAGCAGTGGTGGCGCACGCCTGTAATCCCCACACTTGGGAGGCAGAGGCAGGCAGATTTCTGAGTTCCAGGAGAGCCAGAGCTACACACAGAAACCCTGACTCTAAAAACAAAAACATAAAACAAAAAAAAATAATTAGAGAATGGATGGAAATGTTCTCATTTATTTTTTCCCAGTGAGCACTTTCAGTCGAATTGTATAAACCAAGAGAACATGTTTATTGTTTTGAATGCCTATTTTTGTGCTGAAAACATATTAGCAATTTAGGAGGATGCAATATTTGAACATGGAAATGTACACAGTAGCTGAGTATCTGCCTGGCATTCAGGAAGCCCTGGGTTTGATCCCCAGCACTACATAAACTAGGAGTGGTAGGGCTCATCTATAAGCCCAACTCTTGAGAGAGAAATGCAGAAAGATCACAAGTTCAAGATCACCCTCAGCCCTGCCTCAAAACAGCGGGGAGGGGGGGGGAGTCAGTGAGAAAGACAAGAAACAAAAATGGAAATAAGTTAACTCTTACTGAGAAGTCTGACTAGGAATCTTTACAGAAATAAAGACAACCTATTGCCAACACTCTCAATAACTGAGCTGTTATAAAATAAAGCAGTTTTCTTGGGAGTACCTGGACTTACAGTATTGCAAACTGGGTAGGCCCGGCCAAGAGAGACAAGCCCTAGCAGTGAGTTCTTTTGTCTGATGTTTGTGCACCACGGGTGGTCTGTTAAAAACTAAGGAACTCAGCAACCATCCAGACCTCTCAGGTCATCCATACCTGGACCTGGAGTGTCTACTATTCAGTCCGCATTTTTCCATGTTCTGTAAGAAGTAGCCCAGTGGAGAGCTGGCAGTGGTCTCCTACCAGTGATTTTCTTGAATCCCAACAGATGTTTTTAAAACCCTAATTCCTAGCCTGGCATGGTACCACTCGTCTTTAATCCCAGCACTGTGAACGCAGGGGCTTCAAGGTCAACGTGGTATAAAAAGCAAGTTCCAGGACATCCAGGGCTACACAGAGAAACCCTGTCTCAAACAAACAAAAAACCTACTTTCCATCAGTGTGTCACATTGACAGGGAGCTTGATGTTTAATTGAGACCTGAAGAGGACAGCCTGAGGAATGCTTTGCTGGGGGGTGGAGTCGGGAGCTATGTAGGATGTGCTTTTTCGTTTCTGTCTCCATTGCTTGATTTTATTTTAGAAACACATTTTTTAACTCACATACACATCTGCTGGCCACACAAAAGCAAAACCCAAATCAACATGAATTAGAATTAATTTTCTGTCTATCTTGGGGAATCGTCATTGAAATACAGGCAAAGTGGAGAGATGTTTTCCCCCCTCTAGAAAGAGATATTAGCAGGAGGGGTTCATAAATGAGCGTCAGGGCTGGGGCTGGGAACCTTGTGTGTTCTTCCACTCTTGCTAGCATTCCGCTTCCTGTGGTAAATGCAGGGTTCAACTCCCTCAAAGTGCAAAATAATCTCACATGTGTTAAGAAACCAACGCTTTGATTTTTTTTAAGTGCTCTCTGGTGGAGGACCACCCAAGCCTTTGAGAACTAGTGAGATGCAGCTTTCAGGATGCAGCAGTATAATTATTCAGGGCACATTTGCATTCATTTGCTCCTAATTTCATGAAGCTAATATCACATGATCTGATGGTTATTACTCTGTGCTGTCATGAGCAGCTGAGGGGTCCAGGCCTGGTTCAGGTGATACCATCATCCTTTTTTCCAAAAAGGCATATGATGTAGGGGGATGGCTGGTTGACTAAGGACAACACCCATTCCTTTTTCAGGCCCTTGGTCTGCAAAAGGTGGAATTGGCTCACTTTCTCCAATCATAGAGCTAATTGAAATGTCAGTTGACCTTTCCAAGGAGGGTGAGTCTGCAACTAGCCGGCTACTTCAAGATTTGCTACAAATCCCTACAGGTCCAGAATGCTACACAGGTAGCAACTTAGAAGGAGATTTTGCAAACAAAATCAGCAACTTAGAAGGAGATTTTGCAAACAAAAAAACCACCAACAACAACAAAGCATTGACTACTCATAACAGGACCTCGTGGTACATAAAACAGGAGAAAAACCTGGTGTCTTTGGCTCATGTTGTTTCTGGACTTTGGCTGAAGGCAGGGAGATAAATTGTAGTCCGTTGCTTTTTCTCTTACATCACCTTCAATTCAGGGAAGAACCAAAAATCAGGAAAGGACAAACTTCCTTTCCTGTGAGGATAGCTATCCATGAAGGTAAGACATACCCCTAGGGATTTACAACCCAACTTACTGTGTACACTGTACGATAGATCAGAGCTGACACAATGATTGGCTAATCATACCCTGAACAGGACTGACTGTTTTGCCAAGCATACCTCGTGTATTTAAACCCAAACTTCATATCAGTATACCGAAGCCAAACTTGGGACAATCACTGGATCTCTTTATTTGCTCCTCTTCCTAGTGAAGCTGCAATGGAAATAATACTAATTTAAAAATCTCCATTCTTTGTCTCACTGTTGCTTATCTCTAATTGGCGTACTGAGACATGTGACTAAGCCTGGTCTTTTGAGACTGTCAGAGCCACTCTAGGAAAAGTAAAAGCATGATAAGGTATAGCCATCCAGCGGCCATGGATGAACTAGGTCTACCTGAAAGGGGGGCTAGAAATGAAAAAGGACGGGGTGCAGAGAGAAGGATGAAGCCAAGACAAAGTTTCTGATCAAGGCTCAAAGTTTAATATTCAGCACTGCATTTTATAGGGAGAGCCCACAGACACATCCTTTGTTTCAGCTGGATTATGTTGCAAAGCAAGCTCAACTGGCAGTCTGCTCCTGTAGGACATTGCAGGTGCAAGACCTCCACTTGGGTCTTAAAGTACAACTGTGGCAAGCACTTAAAGTCTATTTTGCCTGCTCAAGGCTGGGGAAAGGGAATAAGGAGTGAACCTTGAGATGGAAGGCCAATTCTCAGAGTTCCAAGGAATGGAAAATACTTTGGCTTTTCCACCAACGAGGACAAGCAATAAGTGGGGTCCCAGGAGCTCAAGCCACTCTGACACAATGGAGGAAATGGGTTTTTTGTAGGATTTAGTATTCAGCAGAGAAGAGAAGGCAGCAAACATCATTAAGGATAAGAAGATTAAATACTGACTTTCATAACCAAAGTGTTGGGAATTTTAGAAGAACCTAGATGCTCCTTCTTGGGGTTTCTTTCTCTGTTTAAGAGTATGGTCAAGAAAAAAAATGTGATTTTCTGAGGCTGTTTTTGCTATAAAATGTTGGCTCATTGGCTCCAACCTCTGGCCTCACCTTTTGGTTTCAAGTCACCTTTGTTTAAAACTTGCTTCACCTATGAGACCTCTTCTTCTACTGATACCCCCACCCCAGCCCAGCAAATTTCACCTTTAGCTAAGATCCTAGGCAGAGCTAGGATGAATTTTAAAGAAAGGATATAATTAAAAATAAAGAAATAATTAAAAATAAAGAACAAGCAAATAATTAAATAAATTATTTAAGTGATGGAGCAGGAAGTTCTGGCTCACATTTGGTGATGGCATTCTTGGAAACAGACTCCCAGAATGATGCATGGTGAGAGATATGGAATGTAATGTGTATCTGTTTGTCACCAATGGTTTCTCTTGGACATTCCCAGAATTTAACTGAGGGCCTCTATCTAGAGACTATCCAATCTCTTTAAATGTCCCACCATGAAACACCAGGATGAGATTAAAAGTGACCCCATCTGTGATGGTGTGACTCTATAAACCCAGCAACTAAGGGGTGGAACTAGGGGATCAGGAGTTGAAGACCACGTAGTAAATTCAAGGCCAGTATGGATACATTAGGTTCTGTCTCATGGGAGAAAAAAATCCAAGTAGACTCATAAATTCCATTACTTCATATTTGATTTGGATAGTAAAATTTATATTTGGTTTCCTGGAGAAGGGAACTTGAAGTGGATGGAGAGTGAAGAAAAATGTCACTTTTTTTTCTTTTTTGAAATAGGGTCAAAGAAGGCCTCAAACTCACTATGTAGCCATGGATGACTTTGAATTCTGGTCCTCTTGACTCCACCGCCCCAGGGCTGAAGTTACAGACTTGTGCCGCCATGTTTAGTTTATACAGCTTTGGATGCTCCAGGCAAGCACTCTACAAACATCCTCAGGCTGAGAACAGTTTTCCTGTTACCAGTAGGCTGAAGCCAAGTATTTTCTGATGATGAGCAATGGAGAAAAATGAGGAAAAATGGGAGACTGTCTAAGAATGAAGGGTAGCGTGTACAATTTGTTGACAAAGTGGAAGCCTGCTGATGGAAAGGACCAGGAGGTAAGGAGAACGTAGACTATCAGACCTGTGGGGCTCATAATTTATAACCCATCCTTAATTTCAGCTATGAAGAGTGGGAGTATTTAGATCAGTGATTCTCAATCTGTGGATTGCAACCCTTTCAGGGGTCTCATATCAGATATCCTGCATATCGAATATTTATGTCATAATTCATAACAGTAGCAAAATTACAGGTATGAAGTAGCAGTGAAGTAATTTTATGGTTGGGGGTCACCACAACATGAGGAACTATATTAAAGGGTCATAGCATTAGGCAGAAAGGTTGAGAACCACTGATTTAGACTATTATGAATAATAAGGGACACATTTTTACACTAGACACAAAGGGGAAGTTCACCATGACTCTAAATTTATTAACAAAATGTATGCATTTATTTGATCATAGAGTCTAAATTTTTTCTTATGTATAGATGATATGAATGAGTTAACATGTTGAAATAAATTTTATTACGGTTCTCTTTGATTTTATCCCTTTAGTAGTATTAGTCAATCACTATAGCAATTTGGGGAAGGGAATTAGGTAAAGGTAGGTTATACTGTGTCTGAATTTTATGTGATACAGGTATGTTGAAGGCTAGGGAGATAGCCTAGTCAGTAAAGCTCTTGCATGTAAATGGTTGGCATAGTGTGGTTTATGTGTAACCTAAACACTATGGAGCTAGAAAAAGACAGATCACTGGGGCTTGGTGGTCAGCAAATCCAACTTACTTGGTAAGTCCCAAGCCAGTGAGAGATCTTGAGTTTTTTAAAAAAAGAAAATAAGTGGACAATGCCTGAAAAACAAACACAAGGTTGACCTCCACCAAACACATATGCACATGCATGCATATGCACACACACACACACACACACACACACACACACAAACACTCACACATACACACAAAAGGACATAGGAAAGTGGGTACTATAAATCATTGGTCATAAAACAGGGCATAGGCCCAGCAGTTGAGCTGGTTGTGCTTCAGCCATAGATGTGTGCTGCGCAGTTTGCTGAGCACCGATGTTGCAGAGCAGAGCTAGAAGCCACTCTGAACCTGTCTAGTCTTTCCTTGCCTCGTACAGATGAGGAAACTGAAGCCCAAGGAAGTGATGGGATGTAGCACAAAACATATAACACTATGGCCTGTTCACACCACACTCTTTGAATGAACAGAAAGTTCTTGAAGTAAATGTTGTGCCATCATACTGTTTTTAAACAATTTACTATGTGGCTTCACATTCACAAATCCCTGAAGAATGAGAGTGATAATGTGCTAGACATGTTTCCTTGAGAATCCTGCATTCCCTTGACCTAAATGTATACTACCTCAGAATGGAAAGTTGCATTATCCCCTTAGAGATCACATGCTATTTAAGCAAAAGAGTTGGCCAAAGAATCAGAAAACCTATAATGAAAACAAACCCAGCCTTATTCTGAAGGATAGCACCTTCCACATAACCATAAATCTATTGCTTACTCCATTGACCAGACTTCACTGAAATGAACTGTGAATCTTTTGAACAATCAAGCCAATCCCTAAGAAATCAATGATTGCTATTCCAATGCCATTTCAAAAGACTCAGAGGCCTAGCTCGTCCCCTAGCTAGTTAGGTGACCTTATCGTTTCCCATTTCTGTTTTCTCCACCTGTGAAATAGGCATGGAAAGGCAATTTTCATTTTCTCAGAGTTATTATGAAGGTAAAATAATGTATAAACTATGTAAAGCTCTTGTGTGGCTTTAAAAGCTTCACAAATGTGAGGGGCTGTGGCCATTACATGTGCACATAGGTTTTCCAAGCTTAAAGGAATGGAACAATTTCAGGCGATGTCTGTGCTGGGGCTCACATGGACTTGCTATTAGTGTGAAGTAGTCTGCTTCCTCCCTCTGGGTGAAACCAGCAGGGAAACCAGAGATTTCAGGAGCTTTCATACAGATGTTTTCAGCATGCTTTCCATTTTATACTGAGCCACGGTGGCATTTCTCCATTTCCCCAATGAGTCGCAAAATAGAAATGCTTCAATACAAAGCATTCAAAACTCTTAATCACAGAAATATTCATAGTGACTTAGAGAAGTTTCTGGATTCTTGGGATGGTCCTTCCCAGAGAGATGGGGACTATTAGTCCTAGATTTTTTTCATTCACTCATTTCATTTCATTTTTTTAAAATAATAATAATAATAATAACAACAACAACAACAACAACAACAATAATAATAATAATAATAAAAACCTTTTTAAAGATTCTCCAACTCAGAGCCACCAGAAACACATCCATAGCCATAGCCATATATGTTGGGTTAAGCATCCTTTGCCACATGGGAGACTGTACAACATGAGAAACACTTGAATATTTCATCCAAAAGGTTTCTAGAAAGGAATCATGGTCAGAAGACATAGCTCAGTTGCTAAGTCTTAAAAACATGAAGATCTGACTTTGATTCCTAAAACTCGTATTAAAAGCTGGACACAAGGGTCTGGAGAGATGGCTCGGTGGTCAAGAGCACTATCTGTTCACACAGAGGACCTAGGTTTGATTCCCAGCATCCAAATAATAATAATAACACAACCCCTTGAAACTCCACAGTTCTGGGAGATCCAATGCCCCCTTCTGGCCTCCATGGGCACATTTAGGTAGAACACCCATATGCATAAAATTAAAATAAAACTTTAAAATAAAATTTAAAAACAAAGCTGGGCACAGAAGCTTGAGCCTATTAATTCAGCACTGAGGTAGTAGAAACAGTGGGACACCCCTGGGTCTTGGTGGCCAGACAGCCTAGCTTAATCAGCAAACTCTTGGTCAGTGAGAGGTCCCATGTGATTGATCCTCTGTTGGCAGGCGCCTGAGGAACAATACCCAAGATTGACCTCTAGCTTCCCTGTGCACACCCCACACACATAAACACCCACACAAACAGACACACAGTCCCACACTCACACACAAAGAAGAGGAGGAATTGTTTTTGAATGCAGGCTTATGCTAGGTGATGGTTTGGAGGAAGAATTAAAGAAAGTGGAGATTTGCTTTAGAAGAAATGCTGTTGAAAAATAAGGGTAACTCTATTATTGGGCATCTTAGCACATTTTCTCATACGTGACAACAGAGCAGGTTTGTGTTTGACTTTACCCATTTTAGTCAGAGAAGAGCTTTGTCTGGCATTTGGAAGGTCTGTAAAATATTTACGTTCAGCAAGAGAACTCCAAGCTCAGCTGTAATTCCCAGCTTTATGGAGCAACACCAAGGACAACTGATCATACCAGGTTGCCAGGGGGTTTGTCTTTGCTCTTTTAGTTTTTATTCTGCAAGAAGTTACAGACGACTGAGGCATTTCAGTAAATTTGCAGAAAATACACACTCCAGTAGCCCCCATGTCAATCCAGAAGCAGAACTTTGCCAGTCATTCTGGAAGCTTCTGTCTCAGTCACAGCTCCCAAAGCAGTCATGATGTTGGCGTCTCTAGACATTATATTCATGCTTATTTCTAAAAACTTGGCAAGTCTTTTAAATGTCTTAAATCCATAGGGTTTTGTCCATCCCTTTATTTTCTTATAAGAAAATATAGTAGATCTGTTGAAAATCAAAGCTATTAGATTTGTAACGTTTTCCAGTGTTTGGATTCTATTTCCTGTTCATGTCAGTTCAATCCTGACCTTTGTCCTTTTTCTCTCTCCTAGTGACATCTGGATCCAGAGACCTAAATAGACTCAAGTTCAATGGCTTTGAGGGTTTATAGGGGGATTGTTGTTCCTTTCTCAAGAGGTATCTTGTGCTTCATTGTCCCTTGAGCTATTTTTTTTTGTAAGAAAAGAATGCACATTGCCTGTTTTCAGGTGAAATATGAACTTCTACATCACATCCCCAACCCCTGAGGAGAGCAGCTGGGATTAGGTAATCCTGTCCAAAGAAAAGCCAGAAAAAAAGGACTTAAGAAGCCCTCTTGGAGCACAAAACTTAGGGAATGAGAACTTGAGACTGTACTAAAGGTCTCCTTTTCTAAAAGTTCTGTGAGTAGTTTCCCTTCTCTGATATATAGAGAGAGTATGAAATGCCTGTCCTAAAAAAAAAAAGCCTTTAAATATAGTGTGCTGACATCTGGCAGAGATCAGTTCTTTGTGATATGATGAAAAAAACACATGGCCTATATAATGTAAGAATTATACACTGAAACTACTCTGAATAGACCATAGGCTTCTGTGCTGACATCCCATCATCTACACAATCTTCAATAGCCATTTTGTCGCTGATTCAATGAAATAAGCAGGAAACATACAATTCTTGTGATTGACATGATACTGCACCGTTAATAATGGAGCCATTCCCTCCAAAAGCCAGTATTTCATATCATCTATTTCACGAGATAAAGAGGTCAACTAGCAAGAGAGCATTAATTTTTCTCCAAGTGAACAACTGCTATGACTCTTTGTTCATATCTAACATCACAGGCCTGCAGTAGCTACTTTTCCTGTTGCTGGGACCAAATGTCTGACAAGAAGCATCCTAAAGTATTAGGCATGGTGGTATGTGTCTTTAAGCCCCAAACGCAAGACCAGATTAGTTTACATAGCAAGTTCCAAAACCAACCAGAGCAAGGCCCTCCAAAATGAAAAACATTTTAAGGAAGGAAGAGTTTATTTCTGGCTCACAGTTGGAGGGTATACAGTCCACCCTGGCAGTGGAAGGGTGGCAAAAAGAACAGGAGGTAGCTGGTCATGTGGTCACAGAAAGCAGAAATGCTTGAGAGCATCACAACCTCTCTTTTCTTGAATTGAAGACAAGTTTGTGAAATGGAGACATCCATATTCAGAGTAGTCTTTCCTCCTCAGTCAAACCTTTCTGAAAACACCCCCGTGGACATCCCAGAGGTATGTTTTCATGGTGATTTAAAATCCAGTCAAGTTGACAATGAAAATGAGCCATCACCCTCTCTGTCTCAGCTGAATCCCAACCAAAAATACAGGGGCCCATACCAGTTATTTTGAGAGTGAATTTAGTATGAGGAATTTGTTAAGTTTGCATTTGCAGAATGAAAACAAAAGTTAAAATGAACCCCAAGTTATGTCAGAAGAATATGTCCACTGTAGGAAGCAGCCCCTTCACTTAGGGTTTGATGGAAATCAGAGGAAGAAGTTGCAGTTTCTGAATCTAGAATACTGAAGAAGAATCCCTATGGGACTGCTACCCAGACCAGAAGGTTATGTATAGTTGAGTGGATGGATGAAGATGTTCTACAATCTGTAGTAGAGGAAAGCAATCCCCCAGAATTGTTTCTGAATGGACATTAACAGAAATCTCAATTAATAGAAAAAACCTGTCTTAGTGTCTTAGTTAGGGTTTTACTGCTGTGAACAAACACCATGACCAATGCAAGTTTTATGAAAGATAACATTTATTTGGGGTTGGCTTACAGGTTCAGAGGTTCAGTCCATTGTCATCAAGGCAGAAACATGGCAGCATCCAGGCAGGCATGGTGCAGTAGGAGCTGAAAGTTCTACATCTAAAGGCAACTAATGGAAGACTGACTTCCAGGTAGCCAGGGGGGAGGGTCTTAAGCCCACACTCACAGTGACACACCTACTCCAACAAGGCCATACCTCCTAATAGGGTCACTTCCTGGGCCAATCATATACAAACCATCACAGTTAGGGTTTTACTGCTGTGAACAGACACCATGACCAATGCAAGTTTTATAAAAGACAACATTTCATTGGGGCTAGCTTACAGGTTCAGAGGTTCAGTCCATTGTCATCAAGGCAGAAGCATGGCAGCATCCAGGTAGGCGTGGTACAGGGGGAGATGAGGGTTCTACATCTTTATCCAAAGGAAGCCAGGAACAGAGTAGGCATGCTCAGGTATCTAGGAGAAAGATCTCCAAGCCCATCCCTTATATTTTTGGTTGTGAGCCTAGTCTTTAATGGCTGAGCCATCTCTCCAGCCCTCCAAGCCCACACCCACAGTGACACACTTCCTCCAAGAAGGCCATACCTTCTAATAGTGCCACTCCCTGGGATGAGCATATACAAACCATCACAAAACCCATCCTTGTCTTTTCCCCAATCTCTTCACAATCCTTTAGTACCTTTTTTTTATGGCAAAGATTACCAGGAAACAACTGGCAAGGCAGGAAGGCAGAAGGGTAGCTTAGGGCTGAAAGATGATAGTTTAACAGTCAGTCTCCTTTGTTCTTCTGAAGAGACAACTGCAATTCCCCTTATTCCCAATGATAGTATCAATGCAATGCATTCTTTGGACAGCTTGTTTATGAGTCCAAACAGGAAGGTCTGATGAATGTATTGGGAAAACTAACTCTGCAATGTGATATCAGGATATGACAGGGCTATGCAGAAAAATAAAGCAGAAGGAGTAGCAAGAAGGGGAGCATTTTAGTGACGGGCCATCTGAGCAGGTACACAGTGAAAATGGTGGTTTGTGCAGACAGTTCTCCATAGGCCTCTTGTATCTCTGTCATCTTTTAGACACAGCAGATATTGTCAGCTTTTGGTTCAGATTGTCTTTCCAGCGACTTTTGTTTATTGCTTGGAAGTTAGAGATGTGTTTCTCTGAAGGCAGGTTGCTAAGAAAATAATGTCTCCCTTAAAGCTAAGGTTGCGCCACGTGGTTATTAGTTTTATGGTTGCTATGACAAAAGAAACTTAAGGAAATTCATTTTACTTCACAGTTTGAGAGTGCAGTCCATTGTGGAATGGAAGGCATGGGAGCAGGAGCTTGAGGCATCTGGTCACATTGCACCCATGATCAGAAAACATGCAGAGAGATGAGTACTGGTGTTCATCTTCCCTTCTTCTTTGTACTTACCATTATCCCACTTCAATTAATCCAATCAAAAAGTGCCCTCATATACCCAAAGTTTTGTCTCCTAGGTGATTCTAGACTCTGTCAAGTTGACAATCAGTGCTAACTATCACAAGCAGATTTGCTTCCAATAGTAGGAAATTCCAAGCTCTGGCTTTCTCAGATTTGACACAGTATGGCAGAGTATGATTTGGCCTACGTATATAGCATCTACTTAGGCCTACTTCTACGTCATCCTATGGGATGTGGGAACAAAAATAACTGATACCAACTGTCAGTCTGTATTCTATTGCTGTGAAGGGACACCATGGCCATAGCAACTCTTATAAAGGAATATAGTTAATTGGGACTGGCTTATTGTTCCAGAGATTTACTCCATTGCCATCACAGCAGGAAGGATGTTGGCACATAGGCAGACATCCCACATACTAAAGAAGTAGCTGAGAGTTCTACAGCCAGATCCCCAGGCAGCAGGAAGAAAGAGACACTGAGCCTGACTTGAGCATTTGAAATGCCAAAGCCCACCCCAAGTGACACACTTTCTCCAACAAGGCCACACCTAGTCCAACAAGGTCACGCTACCTAATCCTTCTCAAGTAGTGACACTCTCTGATGACTAACCATTCAAATATCTGAGCCTACGGTGGCTATCCTTAATTAAAATACCACACCAACCAGCATTCCCCTTAGAAAAACTAACAGGCCCATTATGGGTGTGTAAATGAGAGGCCCTCCCAAACCATTCACTGTTTGAAAAGTTGTGTTGATCCCAATGAAAGATGTCTTTGGTTATCAAGGATACACAAAGATGAATATTTTTAGTTATGTACTGAAGACTTCTTTCTGAAGGTTGAAATCAAGTATGTTTTGAATCTTAGGACAACTCGGTAAAAGTTCTTGCTTCTATTCTGAAATAAGCATTCCAGGTCACCAATTAAAGTTCTAAATATTTCTGAAATATCTATTGGGTTAAATAAAAGTCTATTAAGATTTAAAAGTGCTGTCTTAGCTACACATTTGCTCAGACATGGGTTTCTGACACATTTTCTGTGCTGCTGGGTAAGACATTCGGAGTTTTTATCCCTTGTTCCTATGTGTTGTAAAATTATGCACAAAGATGAAAAGACGGATTGACACTCAAACCCCTGGACAAATCTCTGCAGAGTACAGATGAACAAAGTAGCTCCTGCTGATTGTGTTTAATCCCTAAGTGACAGTGACACATAGTTTTTAACAACTGTTGAGGAGTAACATCGTGAGATTTTGACATCAGTGGTTAATAGCACCGGCTGCTTGCTCTTTCAGAGGTCCTGAGTTCAATTCCCAGCAACCACATGATGACTCACAACCATCTGTAAGGGGATCCAACGCCCTCTTCTGGTGTGTCTGAAGACAGCTACAGTGTATTCATATAAATGAAAAAATAAATTAAAAAAAGATTTCTCACATGTCTTTCCAAATTCATAATTAACTCATTTGCACAAAGTGGACAAACCTCCAAACGGGACTCAAAGTGTTAAAGAAACTGCATATCAGGCCTTTTACAATTTTTTTTTCAGCAAGCAGCATAGTTTCTCTCTGGGGATACTTGCCATTTTGCAACAGGATTTGGCTCACAATCCATCCTTATGTGGAAAAGGGCTAAGTGTGTGAGGACAATAATCTCATCAACTGAAAATTCAAGACTCAAAGAGTATCAAACTGGTTCAGAGTGTGCAGAAAAAAAAATGCTCTATTTTGGGTGTCTTGGTCTGTTTTGTTCTGTGGTAAAGGAATACCAGAAACTGGGTTAGTTAGAAAGAATAGAAGTGTGTTTCTCACAGTTACAGATGCTGGGAAGTCCGAGGACAAATTCCCAGAATCTGGCGGGGCCCTTCTTTAGTGTGTCATCACATGGAGGAAGAAAGGAAGGCAAGAAAGAGGACCGATGCTACGCCTTTCCAAGGCAGAAGGGAAGAAAGCATCCCTATTTCTGTGAACCCCTTGTAGAGTAACACTAATCCATTTACAAAACTGGGGCTTTCACAATCTAAATATCTCCCACTGGGTTTCATCTCCTGTTGGTGCTCTTGTAGGGAGCATTACATTTCCAACACTGAAATTTAAATAGATACATCCAGCAGACCATCTCCCTTCTAGGAGGCCATGCTGTCAACTATATTAGCTGGTACAGAGAAGTCTTCCACACACTCTTCCTCAAAGCTCAAATCAGCCAGCATTCACTGTCTATTTTACTAATTATAGGCAAAAGATATGAAACTAAAAGACTGAGGTGAGCAGCACCAATGGAAGTTAATATGAAAGCAAGTATCCATCATTTTCCTGATGAGGCGTGGGGTCTGGCTAAGCTTTACTGAAGTAAAATTTAACAATGTAAGAGTCTCCGATTCAAGTATATGTGTTAGTAGAAAGTAGTGTATTTAGAGAAATGATAAGACATATCCGAATGTGGGTGTAAGTTTTACAAGAGAGAGTTCATTGTCTTTACCATAGCCAATATATGCTCTGAGGTTACATGCTCAAGTGGTTGCTAAGGGGCAGGGAAGGTGCTCGCTGTGCAATCCCAGGATTCTATTCCTAGACCCTCTAGAAAGTGAGAAAAGCTGGGCCTAATGGCCCATGCTCACAATTCCTAGTCCCAGTACTGGAAAGATGGAGACAAGTAGGTCGTTCCCCCAGCCTCAAAGCCAACCTAATCCACAAGACTCAGGAGAGTGAGAGACCCTGCCTTCCAAGGAAAATGTGGGGCACCCGAGCAAGCATATCTGAAGTTAACTCTGGTCTACACACATATATTCTCTCTCTCTGTCTCTCTGTCTCTGTCTCTGTCTCTGTCTCTGTCTCTCTCTGTCTCTCTCTCTCTCTCTCTCTCTCTCTCTCTCTCTCTCTTTCTCCCCACCCCCTCTGGATCTACTTCCTTTCTGTCTCTCATTAGAAAAGAACAGGCTAACAGGTTTCCTAGACATAAACTCAGAGTCAGGAGTCCCATAAAAATACCAAGCCAAGTGTGGTCTAGAACACACTATATGCCAGGCTGGCTGAGAACCTAGGGCAATCTTCTCTCTCTCTCTCTCTCTCTCTCTCTCTCTCTCTCTCTCTCTCTCCCTGTGGGGGTCTCTGTACATATGTGTGGCTGTGGTTGTGGCTGTGGCTCTCTGTGGCTGTGTGTCTGTGTGAGTGCAAGCGCATGCACGTGGAGGTCAGAGGTCAGCCTCAGGCGCCATCCCTCAGGTTACGTCCACTCTGTTCTTTGCTTGTTTGTTAGCTGTTTGCTTTTTGTTGTCTTTGAAACAGCACACTTTGACTTAGGACCTAAGGCTCAATGACTCAGCTAGGCTGGCTGGCCAGTGGGGCACAGGAATCTACCTGTCTCTGCCTCCCCAGTGCTTGGATTCAAAAACTATGCCACCACAAGTGACTTTGTTATGTGGGTTCTAGGAGTCAAACTGAGGTCCTCATGTTTGCATGGCAAGTACTTTGCTGGCCAAGCTGTCTTCTCAGTCCTAGTACTTTATCTAAAAGCTACATGTTCAATCTATCATGCTGGACCAACCTTTTGACAGCGGCTGTCTTTACATCAAGACAATTGAAACCCTTGGATTCTTCTAAGTCTCTATTTTAAGCATCTCTTTGTAGCTCTGGGTCATCGCAATAAGCATATTTCACATACAGAGAGTCAGCCTGTACCACCTGGCTGATCTTTGATGTCCCAAGCTCCTCCACTTCTATACCATCAGTCAAATCCCCAAAGCACAAAACTTCCTTGCTGTCTTGATAAATAGCTCCCCCACTTTCAAGCCCAGTTTTCAGGCCAACTCCTCCAGGAAGCCCCTCTGAGAGAAGCCCAAGGCTAAAGCTAGACATTATAACCTAATATCCCAGGTACTCTGGTGAGTTTTGCCACAATCTATCTTGGTATTTGAGTTTTCCCTATAATTTCTTCCATGACTTCCAGTGAGCAACTGTGAGGTCTAGCTCCAAAGCCAGGAAAGGAAGAAGGTCTCAGGAGGCCAAGAAGTTGAAGAATCGTGGAACCACAGGCAGATATGGCATATGTGATTCAACCTGGGGAAAGGCCACTAGGCAAGCAACCATTGGCAGGCATTCAGACATATGCCAGCACACACAGGCTGCACACAAGCCGACACAGGCACACATAGACTGGCCCGTATGGTACATGGAGACACACAGACCTACACATGGTACATGGACACACACACACACACACACACACACACACACACACACGAGGGCTCAAGGAAAAGTGAAGATCCCTGACCTTAGGGCCATATTTCTACAGAATCACAAAAAAGTGGCATACCATCAAAAATAGTTATATGGCAGATTACACCATTGCTTGCTTTGGGGTTCCTCGGCTATCTAATGTCAGTCAGTCATTTGGAGCTAACTCAACGCCTTAAGTTCACTGTTGATTATTTTTAACTAACTCATACTGGATAGTCATATCAGTCCCATGTTGTTTAGGTCTTCTGTTTACAGTCACCCTTAAAGCAAATTATTGTGTTTCCCTGTCCTGCATCTGTAACTTCCAGCTTGGAAAGCATTGTATAGCAAGTAACCTCACAATTCATGCATTCAGTGCATCTTTTTTTTTTAACTTAATGATTTATCGATTATTTGGAAATTTCACAGAACAAACACCCATCCCATTCACTTCCCCATCCTCCCAGGTCTAACCCCCAAACTTCATGACTACCCCTAAAACTAGGGAAAAAAATACCAAGTTTAAATTTCCATTGCCCAAATATTCACTGGAGCAAGCATGATCACACTCCCAGTGGCCAGCCCCTTAAAGAAAACTGAGTCCTTCCCCATACACCACACCTGCCAGAAGCCATCAGCTGTGAAGAGCATCCTTATCACTATTTTTAAGAGTTCTTTTCAACAGCTTCTCGTCTAGACCGGTTCCTTTTGGAGGAGGCTCGGGGAGAGAGGCTGTCACAGAAGCCTTCTGTGTTCTCATTCTGTGGTTATCCACACCACTGCAGAAGACGCTGCCTTGCCCTGTTTCATAGTCAGCAGGAGCACAGACATGGACTTCCATACGGTTTCTGGGCTACAGCATGGACCACGGTGTCGCTATTTGTAGTTTCATCATTCTCTGCATACCCAGCTCTGGTCCGCCATCATTCGGCCCAAGTCCGCCCTTTAGAAGCATCTTCCCATGGACCTGGCCTTCTCTAGGTTTTCCAGAACCACTGAGGGCTCTGCAGTCTTCTCTGCCATTACCTTGTCTCCTCTCAGAGCCTCCGTTGGTCTCTCGGGCTTCTCGGAGCTACTCCGGGGTGGAGGAAGCAGCAATCACATCCATGCTTCAGATCTTCATCCTCAATGGCGATAGCTTGTTTCTGGATCTAGTTCTATAGCACTGGCTCCTCCTCTGCCCCAGACGCTCATAGATGGAGTAGTGGACCAAGCCAAGATGGAGGATCTGAGCCTAGATGGCAACTGAGTTGGTCATTCCATTAAAAAAAAAAAAGTTGCTGAGGCCAGGCTGGGCTCAAACTCACTATACAGTCACGGAGGACCATGAACTCCTGATATTCCTGCATCACCTCCAAGTGCCAGGATTATAGTCATGTGTCACTAAGCCCAATTGATGGGGTGCTGGAGACGAAAACAGGAGACATCACACAGTGCTAAGCACTCTACCAACTGAGCTACAGCCCCATCCTTTAATGGATCCCTTTTACTACATAGATAACATACATATTCTTTCTCAAACATGATGGGTCTGGATTTCAGCTGCTACCATCTGATTTTGTGACGTGCGGGCCACAATGTAACCGAAATCAGGGCTGCAAAATGTGGTCACAATGGTTTACCACAGCTTCTATTGTAGGCCAAGTTCCTAATTGGGCTTAAGAACACTCAAGTTACTACTTGCAAGGCACTACAATGAATTACTGAGCAAACCGAAGCTGAGGTTCCTGTTCCTGTATTTGATTTTCAAGGGCCTTACATCCTGGGTCAGATCTAAGAGGAGCTGCTTTCAAGCTCACACTGAGGCCTAGACGTCCATTTCCTGCTGACCTAGATTCTCCAGCTGCCGGGTCATTAAAATTCACCTGGTGACGTGGAGAGCTGAGCTTAGTCTTGTTAATGCAGACAGCTCCCCCTCCCGCCTCCCAATACTCCCACCTTCACCCTCTCTGCTGGAGAGCTCAAGCCCAGTAATCCCTCCCTAGATGGGGAGAGCGCTGGCCTGGCCCGCAGCCCTGTTTCCTGCTTAGCTGTGCAAGAAGGCTGGGGTGAAAAAACATACTGCTCTGCCGAGGGAGGACAGGCAGCGAAGTGGCAAGACGGGCAGGTCACAGGTCCACAGGTCCACTCAGTTTTGAGAGTCCTACAAACCTCCAGGAACCATAGCCTAGCCGTGTGGAAAATAGCTCAGAACGCATGCCCGGAAAGCCTACCTAGCTTCTCTGCTCCAACCCATACTCTGTTAACCTCATAAAATCTCAAGGCAGTAGGCACCATGCTCCCGTGATAATGAAGTAAAATGACATATTCAATTCTTCCACGACACTAGGTGTACGTGAAAGGCTCCATAGTCACACATGGCCAGTGGGTTGCCCTCCTGGGCAACACAGACAGGGAACATTTTTGTCCTTGCAGAAAGTTCTGCTGGACAACACTAGTCTACTAGTCTGGGAACAAGGGACGTTCTGTGTTCTTTGTCCTTCAGTCAGTATGTCCTGAGAACCTTCTTTCTGCTTGTTTTGTTTCTCAGACACTGCTGGCGGGAGTGGGGCAGGGAGGGGGTTGCCCGTGAAGGCCAAGGCCCTGCATAGAATGAAAGGAGATTCGCACTAGCTAAATTCGGAGAATTCACAATCTGCAAGTTGTGTTCTTTCCAGAAAAAAAAAAATTCCTCTTCTGCCTCGGCCTCCAATCCCGGGGGCTCAGGCACCCCTAACTAGCTTCACATGGCCCGTTGCCACCAGGACATATTCTACACAAATGGAAGCAAGATTTCTGGAGTGAAAGAAAAGCATGCATCTCTGACACGGGCTTAATAGTCTTTCCATATGGGAGGCCTGGGACATTCCTCTGGACCTCAGATGCTGCGGTTTCTGACATTTTGAAAGCAGCTTTGAATACTTCTGGATATTTTATAGGCTGAAGAAATTGGGGCCTCATTTTATAGCATACCACACACACAAAAAAATCTCACCATAATGCAGAAAAAATAAGGCCAAGTTAAAGGCATATATTCCCAGAATGGCTATTTCCTAATTCTTTTTTTATTTTTTGTGAAAATATAACATAAAACTTTTAAAATAAAATACATAGAGCACCTTCACCCTAGTCAGGATCAAGGAAGGACCAAAAAATGTTTCTTAAAATACAGCTCATGTGCATGTGAGTGTGCATATACGTGTGTGTGTGTGTGTGTGTGTGTGTGTGTGTGTGTGTAGGCATGGGTATACAAAAACTGAATGTCTTTTTTTTCAGAATCTCCATTAATATCAAGAAGATGACAGAAATAATGATAAGCCCATCCTCAAGAGTCCTGAATCTCAAAAGGGATCATCAGTTTGGATATAGCTTCAATTTAAGAAGCACCAAGATGCTCCAGAGGATAGCCCAGATGTATACAGGCAGCAAAAACTGGTGTCCATGGGCAAATATGTGTGTGTGTGTGTGTGTGTGTGTGTGTATGCATATATACATATATATGTGCATTTTATACACATGTATACATATATGCTTTAGTTTTCCCAGTAATTCCTTTTCAGAGACCCTAAGTACAAACTATAAAGAAATGCCATTGACTCAAATAAACACATACTACACCCTACAATCAGTCATATTCTTTTTATCTTTTTAATTTAATTAGTTGATGTATTTAATATGTATGTGTACTTTGTTTGCATATATTTCTGTCTACCACATGTGTGCCTGATGCCCATGGAGGCTAGAAACAGGCATTGGGTCCTCTGAGACTAGAGTTACGACTGTTGGTGAGCCACCATGTGGGTACTGGGAATTAAACCAGAATCGGTGCTTTTTTAACCCATGAACTATCTCTCAAGCCCTAATTTTTTTTTAAATTAACAATATTTCATCAGTCCTTTTAAAAAATATCAATGTCTGTCATTTCATTTATAGCAGATTTTATTTCACTAATAAATTTAAAACAAATACAAATTGTATTTTTAAACTCATCAGTTGCTGTAAATATGTCATTACAGATAAAGCTATCAGGTGCTTCTTATATATTTTATAAAAATGGATCAATCATGGCAAAGAAGATTTTTGCTTTGTTTGTTTGTATTTGGTTTTGGTTTTTTGTTTTTGTTTTGAGACAGAGTTTCTCTGTGTAGCCCCGGCTATCCTGAAATTTGCTCTACAGACCAGACTGGCCTCAAACTCACAGAGATCCACCGGCCTCTATCTCCAGAGTGCTGGGATTAAAAGTGTATGCATCACCAGGCTCAAAGATTCTTTTTAATATATTGGTTGGAAGAATATTTCAACATACAAAATTACATTAATAAGTTTTTCTATTTCTTCCTCCTCCTTCCCCCCTCTCTCTTTCTCTCTTTCTCTCTTTCTCTCTCTCTCTCCAAGCCTCTCCCTACCCTGTTCTCTTGCTATCCTGACCATGAAACAAACACACAGCTGAAGGTTTCAAGTCACAATCCACGGCAAGGAGCTTAAGGATCAATTTATCTTTGTGCAGTTAGACAGATTTTTGATGGATTGTTTAGTCTGAGGATAAATTGCCAAGCTGTGGTTCAGATGCACGGAGGACTATGTGGGAGAGAGGTTTCAAATGAAAGAAGCACATTCCTTCTCCACTGCCACCCCTCCCCCTGAGATTGGACTTTTGTCCCTATAGACAATAACAGAAACCTGGAGTTGAAAAGATATCTCAGGGTTGAGAGTATTTGCTGCTCTTGCAGATGACCTGAATTTGGTCTCCCAACACCCATGTTGGGCTGCAACTCCAGCTCTGGAAGTTAGTGCCTTCTGTCTTCACAGACAACTGAAGTCACATGTGCATACCTGCACAGAAAGACAGACTCAGACACATACAGACACACTCACACAGAGAGAGGATCAAATAATAAAAAGTTAAAAATTAAAGAAAATTTAGGACTGGAGAGATGGCTAAACAGTTAAGAGCACTATGTTTCTCTTCTGGAGGAAGCGAGTTCGGTTTCCAGCATGTCAGGAGGCTCACAGCTCCTTTAACTCCAACTCCAGAGGAGGACCAGTGCCCTCTTCTGGCCTCTATGGGTACCCGTATACACTCACACAGACACATCAATAAAAATAAAAGAACATCTTAACAGTAAACCTGTAGCAGAGCGTCAACCGGAGTTAATAGTTACTTTGATGAGAAGGTAATAAAGAAGGCATAAAGAAACATCTAGGCAGTTTGCTCCAAAGTCACCTTGATCTTACTGTGGACTGATCATGCAAAGATAGGGCCATGGCATGCCTACTCTTGACTCCCTCACTCGAGTCTGAAGCAGGGTCCTTTAGAAAACACTGTAGCCCTAGAGCTATGGATGGTACAAGGACCATTTGGGCAAGTTTTCCTAAATACTCCTCTTAAAAGAATTCTTCAGAAAGAATAAATTCCAATTATGCTCCCCAGCCAGCGAGTACAGCTGGAGCCCCATTCTGTCTTCCCACTTAGCCTCTCGATAGAACAGTTCATTTCAACACGACAGATATAACTGGTGATCAAAGTAGGGACAACGACAACAAAAGACCATTCATTATGTGCAGCCTCCTCTCCTCTGCCTCCCCATGTGCCTTGGGACACAGCTAAAATATGGGCTTGGTCAGAATCCAGGTCCCATCTGTCTCTTTAAACACTAAACCCTCTGAGACACCCTGGGGATGGAGAACTTGTGTCTACACATCTAAGCTTGGCTGAAATGCCATTTGGTGGAAATATGATACATTGCTGTTGTGGCTTTGGTGCCAAAAAAATCCTGCCATATAAGATAGCCTTGGTGCTTACAGGGTTGATTTGGACAAAATTTATAGGTAATAATAATATGATAATAGGAATAATATGATATTATGTATATTATAATATATAGCATATACAAATATATATTATATAATAGAGCTCTAATCCAACCATGCAAATAAAGGAAGTCATCTGCTGGTTAAAGCCTGTTCTAAGTTCTCATTGGCTGAGAGTCTGGGGGGTGGCAGTAGTGCAGAGTCGGGGGTAGGGAGGGAGAGAGATAGATACACTGAGAAGCACCAAGATGAAAGAAACCCACAGGACACTGGAAACCCTCCAACTGTGAGCTATCTCTGCCAAAACAGAACATTGCAAAAACAATGCATAGCCCATAAACGACTTACAAAAAAAAAGTCTCAGAGCCCCTGGCTCAACCTCTTTCCATGGCTGATCCTGGCTACAGTTCAGGCTCAAACCTCTCCTCCAATAAATGGTCTCTTCATGTGTCTACCCACGTGTCTTTGTATTGTCATTGTTTGGAGACATGAGAGCCAGGGAATATCAGTGGAGCTGAACTTGTTCCTACAACTTATATCAGACAGAAGTCCCAGGACCTAGGAGGAGAAAGTATTTGAGCCCAATTTGAACAATGAGTACAAAAAAAAAAAAAAAAAAAAGCTGGCTTTCTTTTCAAGGCAAGCAATGGACATTCAACGTGACTGGCACTGTCCTAGTCTTGTCAAAGTCCTGGGGAAAGGCGGCTCTTTGTAATAAGTCAGTACTGTCTCACAGAAGGGTGTGCCATTTCTGAGCTCCTGGTTGCAAACACCCAAACTGGAGTACAGCTCCACCTTGGCCCTCTAGAGAGAAGGGAGGGGACTTTCTCCTGCATACCCACTTGCATTTCTTATGTTTTTTTTTTCTTACCTAAACGTAGCTTTAAACACTAAACAGCCCCAAGTCTATTTGAAATGACCAAGCCGAGAATCCCAAATTCCTGAAAGCTTTTCTCTAGCTGCAGTTTTCAATTCTCCCACCAGTGGCTTTGCAGGTAGCAAGAAGATAACGGCTATGTATGGTGAAACTTGGGTGGGAAGTTCTGAGGGCTAAGAAGCTGGTGGCATTTCGTAAGTGGCTCCTGAGTGTCTCTGTTATAGACATCAGGGAAGCTGTGTCGGGGAGAAGCCTGACAGTCCGTAAGCAAGCAACAATTCCATCTCTCCAGGGTTCTTTTCACAGGTGGATATTGCCATCCATTCCTTTGAAGGCCCTTGACTTTCCTAATCCACTTCTCATACAAATGAGAACAAAGCGTGAAATAGTAGACAAACTCTAGGCCAAACGTATGCAAATGCAGCGGTCTCATTCAGAAGAACTAGGCCAGATTTTGTGCAAGCAGCACAGCACTGTCCTAGTTCTCAAGCCTTGAATAGGCTCAGAAGACACTGAACAGGGTTAGGGGATTTCCCCTCCCCACTGAGTCTGCTATTTTCCTCAGACACATTTGCAGCCTCGAAAAGCAATCCAGTTTCAGCATTCCAGCATTAGCTTGCCACAACATCACCACCTTTGGTGGGTTGGTTGGTTGGTTGATTGTTGGGGTTTTGGTTTTGGTTTTGGTTTTGGTTTGGCCCTGGCCTTTCCGCCATACTTAAGCCATTTTTATACACCCAAATTTCAAAGGAGAATATGAAAGAGTGCTGGCTAGGAGTTCCAGGTTTCTGTATCTCAGAACAAGAAATCGGATCACAGACAAGAAAAGGGGGAGTGGCCAGGTGGTGGTGCCATTTGCCTTTAATCCCAGCACTCAGGAGGCAGAGAAGGGTAGATCTCTGAGTTTGAGGCCAGCCTGGTCTACAGATCAAGTTCTAAGGCAGCTGAGGCTACACAGCAATCCTGTATATAAATAAATAAATAAATAAATAAATAAATAAATAAATGGAAAAAATAGAGAAAAGAAGAAATGAAAAAGAAGAGTTCCGCGGAGTCTGGGGAGATGGTTCCGTGGGTAAAGCCGTTGTGCAAGCATGAGGGATGTTTGAACTCACTGAACTCAAAACATGAGATAGCTACTTACCTCCCTTTTCAGACACAAGCGCATTTGTCTCCAAGTTCATCCAAGGTCTAAGGCTGGGTGCCACCCGCCCCCAGAACCCTCTGATAGGGAGAGAATGCTACAGAAACAGTAAAGAACCGTTAAGGGAAAGACTAGATCCTTATGCTCAAGAAAAAGAAATCTCTGGCCTGGGTGGAAATCTAACATCCCAAGCTACTGAAATAGAAACAAGTTAATCCAGTGAGGCCAAGAAATCACCTAATTAGGGAAACACCCCTCTGGAAGGCCGGCTCCTTACGCCTGGAAGAGGAGATAAGTGCAATGATTAAGGCTTTAATGAGACAATGGACTTTTACTTCCCGGAATTTCCACCCCCACCACAGTTCCTAAGATCTATCTTGATGTTCTGCTGGGTCTGTAACTATTTCTCTGTGTGTCTCTATGTGTCTCTCTGTCTCTCTCTGTGTGTGTTTCTGTGTGTGTGCACACGCGCGCGCGCACGCACAAGTCTCTCTGTATCTCTGTCTCCCTCTATCTCTGTCTCTCTCTCTGTGTCTCTCTGTCTCTCTCTCTCTCTGTCTCTGTCTCTTTCTCTGCCTGTCTGTCTGTCTGTCGGTCTGTCTTTCAGGCTGGCCAGAGCTCCCTCCCTGTCATGTGGCTGCCAGTTCACCCCGAGGCTGACCTCAGTACCAGCCTAACTCAAAACGCATGGCACTTTCCCTTCTCTTCTTTGTTCTCTTCCTCCAAGTGACTGTTGAGATTTACAGCTTCCCTGCCCTGGGGTTTTCTTTCAAACTCTAATAAAATTGTCTTCCTTGAATAAACTTTGCGTTTGCTTCCCTTTGCAAACTTTTCCTGCCTCTTTTAGTTCCTTAAGTAGAAGAGAAAATGAACCTGTTCTGAATCCCTAAACGGTTTCAGGAAGAGAACCACGAAACAGCCTGAGAGTAAAACATAGTGTCCTTAAGAACAGCTAAAAGACGACCCGCGTCCAACAGGCAGTCCAGTTTCTTATCCCACAGGACAAATGTGCCTTCAGTGGAAAATGAAACCTTAAAGTTCATCCATGAAGCAAAAGCTCCGTGAGGAACATCAGCTGACTGCCTCAAATTCTCCAGTTGATTTTTGCTCCATGTAGTGAGCATCCCATTTGACGGTGTTGTGTCCATCTGTTGCCCTGAAATCTCTCTGCTGAGAGCTCCAGCTGCACATTCCCTCTGTCGGCTTCTGCTGGGTATTGTGAATACCTAATGTAATGATGGTTTGCATTCTGCCTCTCCATCTCTCTGTCTCTATGTCTCTCTCCTCTCCTTCCTTCTCTCCCCTTCAAAACTATGGCCAGAAAAATATATCCACCTTATTTTTATGAGACAGGGCCCCTCACTGAACCTGAAGTTCACCAATGCGCTGAGACAGGCGGCCAGCAGGCTCTAGGAATCATCATTCCTCCTCCTTAGTGTTAGTATCACAGGCATGCCCCGCTTTTCAAATGGGTGCCGGGGATCCGAAATCCAGTCCTCGTGCCTGAGAACCAATTAAAACATCTCCTCAGTCTTAAGATGGACTGATTTGTACACCAATTCTGAGTTTGATCTCAAATGGAAATGGGTGATGTCTAAACAGAAAGGCATAAAAAAAAGGTCTGTCCTGGCCTATGAGCATCATCTGGATGTATCTTAGACAGCTCTAACTATAGAAACTACTAGTAACACAGGGGCCTGGTGGCTGTCTCTGTAAGACCCGAAAGAAAAACAGGGGGCACCCCGGCACCCCACACCTTGGAAGCCGGCACCCCCAATCACTCATGAGAAACAGTCTTGATGCAAGTGCAAGAGGCTTTACTTCCAGAGCCCTGGGGCCACGGCCCTCTCCCATGCAGGGTAGAGAACAGTGAACACGGGGGTGGGGGGTGGGGAGCAGATACACGACTGCTTTTATAGATTTTCAGCAAAACCCACCTATACAAGCCACTCCATAGCTTCTAAGCCAATCAGTTCAAACCACCCAAGCCCACGCTCTCTGAGACCCTATCAGCCTCCCACAGAGGCCAGATGAACTAGTTAAGTCATTTCTGCTTACATGGCCACCACGCACAGGGTTGTGCCAAGGTTACACAGCATCAATACGTAATTCCGATTACGCATTTCCTATTACAGGGCCAGGATTACGTATTCAAAGCCCACCCTCCCCCACTGGCAGTAGGTATTGGGGACCTAAGTGCCCCCAGGCAGGAGCTCCACAGCCCCAGCTCGTCCTCGCCACAGCCGCTCAGCAGAGGCAAGACGGGAAAAGATGCCAGGGACACTCCCAGCCCGAGACTCGCAGCCGGACTCTGGAGGAAAGAATGGGCCAAACCTCTGCTCCTTTGGGGTCACCCAAGACTCAGGCACGGGGGATTCCTAGCTTGCAACCTTATCCTTTCACTCTGCAATCGGTCAAAACATGTGCACCCAAGTCACCTTTCCTGCTGCTGATTGAGTTGGGACATGATTTAAGAGACCCATTGTTAAGAGAAATTACTTTTCTTCAGTTGGTGGACTCTCAGACCAAAACACTCAGGCCTTCTTAGTATTCTAGGATGCTTCAAGCAACCTCCCTCCCTGCTGAGCTTCACGCACTTCCACTCCAGCACTGGCTAGCATTGTCTATATTTTCTTCCACTGGAATTCTCCTTAATATAATCCTTGTTTCTTTAGTGACAGACCACTAAAGTTTAATCCACACCCCTCTCTAGATCTTGCTTCTGTTTGCTAGGCCAGGTATGAATTTTTTCCCATGCTGTTTTGTATTTTGCCAATGACCAGCCTCAGCTTGGAGAGGGGTTCAGAGAGATGGTGTTTGAGAGCAGAGAAACAAATGATTCAAAGTCAAATCATGGGTTACTGGCTGGTGGCCTATACTCTGCTCAAGCCAGCTTTCCTAACTCTTTTCTTTCTTTTCTGCTTTCTCTAGAGATCTCCAGATAGCGCTTTCTCTATTTTCTTCTCCAGACAGTTTTCCAAGTAGTTATCTCTGGATGCTCGGCAAGTGTAGATCATAAGTCCACTCTTATTTTGCATATCAATCTAGTCATTAACTGCAGGTTCCCTTTTGATTGTTCTACAAATCAGCACCTGAAGCCTCAGCCCCTCGATTCTTAGAAGACATCACACATTTTTTTATTTTGAAACATTTTTTTTATTTTCTATATTCTATGTTTACATTCCAAAGGTTTTCCCCTTTCCCAATTACCCCCCACCATATGTCCCATAATTCCTCTCCCATTTTTTAACTTTGCAAAAGAATCCAGAGATCTGTCTGCCTTTGTTAAGCACAGTAAGCTAGCTGGGTGGAACCCCACCCTGAAACTACCATTTTTACCATGCCTGGCCCCAGACCTAAATTCCTTCTATCTCAGGCTGACTTTGAACTCAGGCTGACTTTGAACTTTCTAAGCATAAACACAAAATTTAGCTGGGTGGGATCTCCTGTGACCACCACTCCCTAAATCTCTTTATCTCCTTCCTTAGTATCTTTCTGACAAATTGGCTCACAGCGCAGCTGCTTTTGTTCCTTTAGATTTGTAAAGCCCCTCGTAGAATTCATATTGCAGATTATATTTTACATAATTGAGAAATTGTATACTGTTGAATTCATGAATTTGGAGCTCTTTCCCACAGCCTTAAGGGTTGTCCTGAAGGTCCCAGTGTTTACTATGTTGGTGAGACATTAGACACACCTTCGACTCCCAGACTCATGCCTTCTCTGATTAACGTGGAGTCATTAACATTAACAGGGAGGAGGATGCTCTTTGAAAGAGGAATGAGGAAATATGTACATTATTATACAAACAAGCCTCATGCCCAGAGCAGCCATCAACAGTCATGGAGGCCCATACCCTGCTGACCCTGTTCCAGGGGCTAGTACCACATCATTTCACCCCTACCAAGGCTATGCTGGATCCAGCAGCGTTTCATGCTAGCTTTATATTGGAACAGTACGTTTCTTTTATCCAGCTTCTTTGTTCTGATTATTAACAAACCTTAGTCTGTTTCCTCAATTATTTCTGTTTGTGGTATACCCTGCCTGTGATGATTGTTGTGCTGGCTAATTTTATGTCAATTTGATATAAACTAGAGTAATTAGATAGGAGGAAACATCAATTGAGAAGATGCTTCCATAATATAGATCTGTAGGCAAGCCTATAGGACATTTTCTTAATTGGTGATCCATGGGGGAGATCTCAGCCCAATGTGGGTAATACCATCCTTGGAGGTCCTGGGTTCTGTAAGAAAGCAGGTTGAGCAAGCCATAAGGAGCAAGGCAGTAAGTAGCACTCTTCCATGGCCTCTGCATCAGCTCCTACCTCCAGATTCCAGTTCTCAATTTCTGTCCTGACTTCCTACAGTGACGAACAGTTATAAGGAATGTAAGCCAAATAAACCTCTTCTTCCTCAGTTTACTTTCAGTCATGGTGTTTCAGCTGTTTTTAATCACAGCAACAGTAACTCTAAACTAGATTTTGTTTTGTTTTGTTTTGTTTTGTTTTATGATTTAGATTCTGCCCGGTGTGGTGGCACATACCCGTAATCTCAGAACTCCAGAGGCCGAGGTAGGAAGATTGCTGTGAATTTGGGGCCTCTCTAGGTTATATAGCAAGTACCAGTCAGCCAGGGGTCTGTATTGAAAAGATGGGGGACAAGTATGAATACGATCAAAAAATACATTGTAGGAAATTCTCAGTGGAACTAATAAAAGATTTTTTTAAGTTTTGAGTTATAAATTCCCTAATTATTATAGCAAGTTTAATAAATTCTAGAAAATTCTATCTTTCACTCTTTGGCACAGTCTAGAAAATGCTGATGACTCGCTATTCCCTATTAAGCTTTTTTTTTTTTTTTTTTTTTTTTTACTTTCTTACAACTGCATAACTAGGGGGCATTCTAGGACATACCTTTCTAAGATGGACTGGAGTTGTCAGAGAGAGCTGTACTTGCAGGATTTGGAAGAATTAAAGCAACAAGCATATTGGAAATGAATCATAAAAGGTTTTCCCTTGGGCACAGGAGTCCCTGACTCACTGGTTATCCAAATGTCTCCCACTGACGTATACCTACTGGCTGTCTTACCAGTAACCTTCTTTTAATAATTTATTTATTTTATGCATGTATGCACATTTGTGTATACATGTTTCTGTGTGTGCAGGTTTGTATGTTTGTGTGCGTGCACATGTGGAGGCCATAGAATAATCTTGATTGTCATCCTCAAAAGGCTTTCTACCTCCTTTGAGACAGGGTCTCTCATTGCCTGGAAACTCAGGAAATAGGTGAGACTGGCTGGCCAGCAAGCTGCAGAGCTCCTCTTGTCTCCACTTCTCCAGCCCTGGGTTTGCAAGCATAAAACACTATTCCCAGCATTTCTTCGGGGGCTTCTGGGGATCAAATGCAGTTCCTCATACTTTCATTGCAAGCATTTTTTTTTTTGGATTTGGCTTTTTCTCTGTATAGCCCTGGTTGTCCTGGAACTTACTCTGTAGACCAGGCTGGCCTCGAACTCAGAAATCCGCCTGCCTCTGCCTCCCAAGTGCTGGGATTACAGGCGTGGGCCACCACCGCCCGGCTGGCTCATTGCAAGCATTTTAATGGACTAAGCAATTTCCTCAGCGCCTCACTCCACACACCTTTCTTCTTTAGACTCACAAATGCAGGTCTTATATCACCTCAACTCGCTGAAGATTTATTTTGTAGGATAGACTTTTGTTCCATCACATATTGAGTCAGGTTAGTGAAAAATGATTTGAATGCAAGATCCACATTTCCTTTTGGAAATGAATCATCTGTAGATATGGGAGTGGGAACAAAATGTCTAAGAGGGGACAGTGGGTGCCTAAGGGATATTAATAAAGGAAGACTGGCTTTAAAAGTTCTTAACTTGATATTGACACATTTTTCAAGTTTTCAAAACAATAAAAAATTGAATCAACTCAAACAATCAATGAAAATATGATTGTTGGGGGCTAGAGAGATGACTCAGAGGTTAAGAGTACTTGTTACTCTTGCAGAGAACCCAGGTTCAGTTCCCAGCACCCACATATCATGTCTCAAAACCATATACTGCCCACTATTGACCTCCATGGGTACCATACACATATCTGGTGCACAGGCAAACATGCAGGCAAAGCATTCATACTCATAAAACAAATAAATAAATGTAAAACATTTTAAAAGGAAATGTGATTCTCAATGAGATTATTTAGACATCTGGATTTAGCTAGTTGATTTAACTAGTGGCCGGCTGCGGTTAAAACTGCTGGGCGATGCAACTCAGTGGTAGATCTCTTGCCTGGTATGTGTGAGGCCCAGAACTGACAAGAACATCTGGACGGTGACAATCTTGATTCTCCCTGCCACTACCTTGACCCACTGTCCACTCTTTCTTTCCAACCACGATAGATGCAAATAAAATCCAGTTCATACTTTCTGTTTCCACTTAGCTCTTAGGGAAAAAAAAAATTTGTTTTTTTTTTTTTTTTTTTTTTTTTTTGGTTTGTACCTCCTATTTTAACTTTCCTACATTATTTTTTATTGGATATTTTCTTTATTTACATTTCAAATGTTATCCCCTTTTCTCATTTTCCCTCTGAAAACCCCCTAAGCCATCCCCCCTCCCCCTGCTCACCAACCCACCCACTCCTACTTCCCTGTCCTGATATTCACCTACACTGGGGCATTGAACCTTCACAGGACCAAGGGCCTCTCCTCTCACTGATGTACAACAAGGCCATCCTCTAATGAACAGCTTTTGTCTCCGATGATTGACAGCCATCAGTTAAAGATAGTCTCTTTGAAGAATTCACATCTTGTATAGGCACAGAAATACCACGATCTGCAACACTGCAATGTTTTTTCATTTAACAAGTCAAGAAAAAAAGTCAAATATCCCCAAATGCCTTTCAGAGCTGATGGCTTTTTAAGGAGAGAAAGGGGAGAGGTAGAATATTTCTAAGGCAACAGATGGAAAGTATTATGGACCACGGGGTGAAAGAGTACTGAATTACATCCAGGAGATCACCCTGGTTATAATTATGAACACTTATGACATGAAGAACTAAATTACTAATGTATAAATGCAGCAACATGAAGCCTTCAACTCTTGGCCAGAGGCATCCAGTTCCACCGGGCCATTCTAAAGCCAGTGATTTATATGTGTAATGTTTCCAAGATGAAACTAGCATTCCCATCCTACTTATTGCAGAAAATGATAAATGCTCCATTTCCTGATGAAGGAAAAGTCTCCTTGGCGCTTATTGTAAAACAAAGCATAAAAGAGGGAAAATGTCGCTCAGTAAACCATACTTTTTCCCCCCTCCTTTGTGTACTATCTAGCCAAAATGGCATAAAATTGATTGTCTCATGACTGATTGCCTAAGATGGGCTTCATTTCTAGGCCCCAGAGGAAAGGATCAGAAGCTCGCAGGGAGGAGCCGGTGAGCTGCATTGTCAAACTTTCTACACGTGGCAGGGCAGCTCTATGGTGGAGAGAATGGAGGTTGCCTGGAATAATAATTTTAGATCTTGGAGCAGCACAAAGTAGGGAGCGCCTATGCTTTTACCAATAAACTGTAATGTGGTAGGACTGTCTGGACCTGACTGCTGCTGTCTGGACCCGAGGATTAGGAAGAGGAGCCTAGAATTCCCTTGGTGTTCCAAATTGAATTTTTAATAGATCTCAGAAAAGAGGAGAGGTGGGGGGGGGGGAAAGGGGGACTGAGAGGGAAGGACAGAAGGGAAACTGTAGTTGAGATGCAGTGTACGAGAGAAGAATAAGAAAAAGAATCATTTTTTTTATCTTTTTAAAATCAGTGATGCCCTTGTGTGTCTGATATTATCCATAATTCTGTTTCTCTTTCAATTTGCCATTCTTTTCTGTAATTTTCTAGTCTCCCTGAAAATTATTCTGAATTTTCTTTAGAATTCTTCACACATTTCTGAAACAATCGGTACTATCTGTCACAATTTCATAATTTCCGATGTTCATTCCCCAAAACTCTGTCTCCCATAATCCCCCACTTTCCCCTAGAATCCCACCCTTTCCTCGTAATTCTCCCTTGTCATTCTTTTCCCCATGATGATCCCAGAACCCTCTACTTTGTCCTGTAATTCCATCCTGTTCCCATAATTCTCATTCTCTACCACAATCCCTTAACTAGACAACAATACTTTGCCCTCCCTCCCTGCAATGGTTTTCTATTATACCACTTGTTGGGAATTTTTATAACTACGCCTCTAAATATGCCTTTCTGTGACTCACTATGCATTTTCAAGGTAGGAGAATCTCATTATGCTATCTTTTTGTTGGTTTATTTTTTGTTTTTGATTTTTTTTTTCAAGACAGGGTCAGTCTGTGCATCCCTGGCTGTCCTGGAACTCACTTTGTAGACCAGGCTGGGCTCAAACTCAGAGCTCTGCCTGCCTCTGCCTCCTGACTGCTGAAATTAAAGATGTGCATCACCACTCCTGGCCTTTCTGTGTGTGTGTGTGTGTGTGTGTGTGTGTGTGTGTGTGTGTGTGTGTGTTGACATTGTGTTTTAATTGCAACAGTTCTCCCTTCTCTTCCCCCTTTCTGTCTTCTATAGTGCTGCTATTCACAATACAATTAACTTGCAAGTGTCAGTACACACGCGCGCGCGCGCGCACGCGCGCACACACACACACACGAGTTATCAGTGTGTGGAGAGATGAGCAGCCTGTGTCAGAAGGATGTCGTTGCTCCCTTCAATCAAAACAACAACAACAAAAAAAAACCTTCCCATGAAAAGAGAGTCATTCTGGTTCAGGGTCATGTTTAATGACAAGATTTATGTGCTAGTCCAAGTTTCTTATCTCAGTTTGGAGAAATACCTAGCAATTCCTAGACCAGAGCTTGAGTCATGCAACCCCGTATTATACTCTAGTTCCTGCTGTATAAAGGAGCAGAAGCAGTCCATAAGCAGGGACCGAAGGGAATGAATCACCAAATCTTAAATAAAAACATTCACTCAAGAATATTTGTGGCTCCAGACACTATGGCAAGTGCTGGGAATACAAAAGTGAGCAAGCTGGCCAGACCCTCTTCTTTGATGGAATTATATGCTGATAAACCAAATCAACCAGGCGATGTTACAATTGAATACGCAGGGAGATTTCCATGTCATTTAACAAATGAAATCTGTCCTGTGAAATGCTTTTTTGGTCCACTCTGTCATTGTGTGATCATTACAAGAGTGTACTTGCACAAATATAGATGGTATAAATCAGTCACTTGGTGTGGTCTCTTGATACAGTTAAGAGGCAAATTAAAAGATGCATGAGTCTACCACTAGTGTAATGCAGGTTGCTGCTTTACAGTATACACATTCTTACATAAGTAGAAATCAAGTAATAATTTGAAAGTACAGTATAATAATAAGTCAATAAAATATTCATTTATTAGCACATACGGTCCATAATTGTGTCCAGTATGCTTTTATATTTGGGGAAGTTCAGAAAGCTTATTTATATCAGTGTCCCTATAAACACACAAGTACTGTGTTGTCCTTTATGGTTACCATGGCTACAATGGTTACCATGGCTACAATATCATCAAGTGACACTGAAGGAATACCATGATATATTCTACCACTGACCAAAGCATCATCATGTGGTACATATGTGTAATTTCACATTATGAAAAGCACCATGAAGAAAATGAGAATGGCATGATGACAGGGGTTGAGAAGCAATGGTGCTATTGGGTGGGCAGTGCAGAACACCTCGTCCATGTCACCTGGGAACCCAGCAGAACTGCAGCGTCACAAAGCCAAGCGCGGCAATGCATATTGTCGTCCCAGCACTTGAGAAGGAGCAACAAGCACATTCATGGGTCTCATCGGCCTGTCAGCCTGGCCTGCTTTGCAAGCTTCAGGCCAGTGGGAAAATCAGTCTCAAAAACAAACAAGGATGAAGGTAGCTAGTGACTGTGGTGGTTTGAATGAAAATGGCCCCGATAGGCTCGTAGATTTAAATGTTTGGTACCTAGTTGGTGAACTGTTAGGAAAGATTAGGAGGTGTGTGGCCTTGTCGGAGGAAGAATGGCATCAGGGGTGGGCTTTAAAAAATTCACACCAGGTTCTCTCTCTCTCTCTCTCTCTCTCTCTCTCTCTCTCTCTCTCTCTCTCTCTGTCTTGCTTTCTCTGTCTCTCTCCTCTGTCCTCTCCTCTCCCCTCTCCCCTCTCCCCTCCCCCTCCCCCCTCCCACTCCCCCCTCCCCCTCACCCTCTCCCCTCTCCCCTGTCCCGTCTCTCCTCATCTTCTACTCCAGCAGCATCCCTGCTTGCTGCTGTCATGCTCCCCATAAGAGCTATGGTTGAATGCTCTGAAACTCTAGGCAAGTCTCCAATTAATTTGGTTTTTTTTTTAAACAAATTACTATGTTCAAGGTGTCTTTCACAGTAGAACTGTAACCTGAAGAATTACCAGAGACTGATCTCTGGACTCCACATGCATGTGCACGCATGTATGGACACATATATGACCATGCACAAACACACACACACACACACATACACACACAGAGGCCATCTCAGTGATCATATTAAGTAGATTCAAATCAATATCAGATATTTTCTCTGTCTTGTGGTACCTAGATCTTTATGGAGACATAAAATCATACATGTGTATATCACATAAAGGGGTCAGTAGAACTGTTTAAGAGAACAAAGAAAACTTACAGGAGTTGTCAGAAAAATAAAGGGGGAGAATAGTAAGGTATGAGGAGACATGTATTCAGCATTTATTATAGAGCTGTGTGAAAATATCTTACATAACACAGATACCATGCATAATGAATATACACCAAGGAAAAAATTTAAATGTACAGTCTCAGCCTCTGCCCTAGGACTACTACTGATTTCAAGCCCCAAAAGTAACACAATCCCCGACCTGATGATGAACATACACCTTACAGTTTGAAAGATTGAATAGAACACCAGATACAGTGGCCAGGAAACACATCTTTATGGAGATGACATTTCAGCAGAGATCTGAGGGATAGAAGGGTCTTGGCCATTTAAAGATTAGGACAAAGAGTAGTACAAACAAGGCAACAGCAAAAGAAGCCTTCTGAGGGCTGCAGGGATGCCTCTGCAGGTAACAGTGCTTGCTCTACAAGCACAAGGAGCCGAGTTCAAATTTCACATAAAAAGTCCGGTATGACAATAGACGCTCCCATAACTCCAGTTTTGTATGGGGTGAAAACAGAAGGCTCACTGGTGCTTACCGGCTTGCCCCAAGTTCAGCTAGACACCCCATCTCAAAGGGATAAAGCACACAATAGTAGATCAGGGGACCCAGTATCCTCCTCTGAGCTCTCCATGCGCATGTGCGTCTGCACCCAGACATTTGAGTTTGCATCCACCTCACACACAGACCCACAGGCTCACACACACACACACACACACACACACACACACACACACACACACTCGCACATGGAAAACATTATGAGAACAAAGGGGGAAAGAACAGAAGGTCCTGAATGTGCAGAGGGAGGGAAAGTGACAGGGAGTGATATCAGGAAGGGGTCACACTACAGATCATCGGAAGGAGTTGGCAGTTTGTTTTTGTTCTTGTTTGTTTGCTTGCTTGCTTGCTTAATTGTTTGTGTCTCAATGAAATGTGAAACTTCAGACATATTTACACAGAATGTATTTTTTTTTCTGACAAGCAAGAGAACTGACTTTGCTGCACTTCATTCTCTCCCCTCCCCGTTATGCACAGAGACAGCTTGGCTCCTTGCCATCCCTGCCCATGCAGGGCACAGCCTTTGCTAACAGCCTGGAAGAGCCTAAGACAGAGCCTGGCAATCCCTTGAAAGCCTGGTGATCCACAAGCTCCGCCCATCTGCCCTGTCTTCTCTCACGGGCCTTTCTGTTGCGATCAGGAACTAGCGCTGCCCCTACCTCTTCGAAAGAAATGCCATTTTTCTTCAAAGTGATTTACTAGTAGGTCACAGCTAACCCAAAGTTTATCACTTTTGTTTCATATTTCTAAAAGCATTCTGGCAACCTCAGACAACTTTCGGCTGACACAGTAAGCCTTGCTCTTTCTACTTCTAAGTCATCAACTTAGTCTCTTCACATAGACTTCTGGGTTAGAACAGTCTGTGGTTTTGCTTGCTTGCTTGTGCAGTTGAACCCAGTGACTTGTGTATGCAAAGAGCTTTCCCTGAGCCCCAGCCACTATGATGCCCCTCTCATACAGCTGCTGCCTCCTATCTGTCCCTGTTCCTCATCGAAACCCCAACTCCATGTCTCCACACAAGCACACAGGCTGATGCTCTCCATTTCTCTAGTGTCAGAGTTGAACCTGTTTATTTCAACTCTTTCCAATGAGCTGCTCTTTCAACGGCTAGCTCTCTACCGGTGGGAGGCCACCAAAGAAAACTTAAGAATTGCCTCTAACAGCCTTTGCTTGATCTTGACATTAGTATCAATTTTATTGTCAAATCTCATGGTTGCTTTTTTCCCTTTGACCCTGCCTCCTCACTGTCTCCTGCCAGCACTTGAAGGTGCACATTTCCCCAACGTCCCCAGGCTCCTCATACCGACGCAGCACAATCTCTCAACTCTAGTTCCAGGAAGACGGAACAAACCCCTCAAGTCTTCCAGGGATCCTTCTTGTCTCTTGGACTCCCGTTCCGTAACTGCACAACAATAAACTCAAAATAACACCTCCCAGCGTATAAAATATGGGCTGCTGTCAAAAGCAATCCTCTATTCAAAACAGCAGCCCCATCTCAGTCAGGGCCAAACTCCCCCAAAGCCCTCTTAAACTCCCTGACATCTAGAAATACAGCTTTGTCGTATATTTCTCTGCAGGCGTATATTCTTTCAGGAAGCTTAAACCGTGGTAGCTCCAGTGAACTCCTTCCAGCTGCTTAAACAATTGACTTTGAACATCAGCATTTATAACAGTGCAGGCTACTGGGCTATGTTGGTACATGCCTGTACTTCCCATCTCTTGGGAGGCTAAGGTAGGATGGACAGGAGTTTGAGGCCAACCCACATAGGCTATATTGAGTTCAAGACCAACCTAAGTTACATAGGAAGATTCTGTCAATGATGATGAGGATGAAGATGAGGATGAGGATGGAGGAGGAGGAGAAACTAAGAAAAGCAAATTGATAGTTGTAAAACCTGCAGCTGTATTTTTTATGTTTTATTTATAGTTAAAATGATTTCCCTGCTCTACAGGTAATATGTATGACTGGCATTATATTCCCTGTCAAGTAGTGCCACTTCCTAATGACCAATCATTCAAATATATAAGCCTATGGTCTCTATTCTTATTCAAACCACCATAATTCCTATCCATGAATTCAAAGAACTGTGAACAAAAATATCAAAAAGAGTCGGGCAGTGGTGGTGCACGCCTGTAATCCCAGCACTTGGGAGGCAGAGGCAGGAGGATTTCTGAGATCAAGGCCAGCCTGGTCTACAGAGTGAGTTCCAGGACAACCAGAGCTACACAGAGAAACCCTGTCTCAGAAAACTAATACATATATATATATATATATATATATATATATATATATGATGAGTGTGTCCTGCAGTACTGTTGTTATCATTAGTATTATTCCCTAAATAATAAAATATTAATTATTTATATGGCTCCTATATTATATTTGGTATTATACAAAGACTAGCAATGGCTTAAAAGGTAGTATGTAGGTTATGCTAATATACACCATTTTCTATAAGGAAATTGAGCATCAGAGGATTTTGATATCCATGGACTGTCTTAGAACCAACCCTACAGATGTCAAGGGACCAACTACTTCCTACTGCCTCATAAACAGGGAACACGAGGTTCTATTTGGTCCACATTCATTAGTATCCAGATTGAGATGCAAGCTCCAGTGTTATCAGCCTTTTTCCTCCACATAAGTCCCCCACAGATTGCTCCACAGTAGGGTCAGCATCTACTGATACCCACTGTTTAGATCCACTACATCTACAGAAGTCACCAAAACACAGTCATGTAAATGTATGCGTGAATTCGGCATTTCTCGGCTGTGGCTTGTCTATCTATGAGCATGCTTGCAACCACCATTTGGCAGTGCTGCAATACACTCTGTACAGGAAATGCACGCACAGATTAAAAGAAACCTAAGATGCATAGCGGCTGAAAGAAATATGTGGATCTTATTGAAAGCCAACCACAAAAAAGACATTTTTGAGAAACTGGGGAAGATTAAATATAGATTGATAGATGACATTAAAAGTGCTTATTAAATTTATTGTCTCTGACCTTGAATTATTACTGTAAAGGCTTTATCTGCTAGAAGATGCATGCACGAGTATTCAGTGATAAAGTCTGTGACTTAGATTAGCTTTAAACTGTTGCAGCAAAGAATAACAATAATGCAGAGACTAAAGGTAGAATGACCTAATAGTTGATCTAGGTAACAGGCTCCTGAGGCTTCAGGATCCTTGCAAATGTTTTAAATTTTCAAAATATCAATTAAAGGTGCACTATTAAGTTTTCAGGAACACAGTGGTTCTCTTTCAAAGCACTCCAGTTAAATGTCCCTTATATTATACTTTCTATTTGCTCTGCTTTGGCACAATTGTAAACATATTAGAGACCTGGTGCCAGTCAGCTAAGGCCTTCATGAAAGAGAACTATTTTGAAGTTTCCCCTGACTCTGCCAATAGGGCTATGTGATTTGGATTATATCAAAAGGAGTGTTCCAAAGCAATCATTTTAGAACAGTTTCACACTCCCATAACTCCCCCTTTTGTTTTCATTTTGTCGTTCTCTTGGTCTCTTTCTTTTTTTATTATATTCAACTCAATATATATTTTATATCAATCATAAAAATGATGGACATGTTATTAAATGAACATAAAAAAGTCTTTTTGTTTGTTTTGTTTTTAGCTGAGCTTAAAATCTTGGTTCTTACTGTGGTACAAACCTAAAATAAGAACAATTTTTAGACATTGGAGTTCATTGTAATAAGGCTGTACTTCAATGTGCCTCGCATCACCAAAGGATTTTACCTCCATAGTAGCTAAGCTAAGAGTTGACAGTTCTGCTGTGCCAAGGAATGAATTATAGGCACAATTATTTGGATACGGATTTCCTGCTGTGGTCAAAGCTATTTGACTTGAGTGATTGTCATCATTCTCAGACCACAGGGAACAGGTTACATTCATTTAAGAAAAGGTGTGTGTATTAAGGTGGTCTATCAACTGTTTTAATGAACAATGGTTCTGCTTGGAGGGTGGCACAGTCATTAGGTGAGGGTAAGATTCTGGTTCATTTTGAAAAGCATTCACCTCAGAAAAAGAGTAAATTATAAGGTCATCTTCAAAATTGATACAATAATTATAAATATCAAGCAAAACATTCAGTCTCACTCTTTGTTGTTATCTTACAAGCCACCTCCAAAATTAATTGTCTGCTTTTCTTTTGGCTGTATAAGTAATTTTGAAATATGTAAACTGTTCTGAAAACCATAGTATTGAATAAAAAGATCAAATAAAGAATCCTACTTATAGAGAGGCTGAGATAGGAGAAGCATGATTACAAGACCATTATGTGGTACACAGCAAAACACTGCCACAAACAAGAAGAAAATATATGTAGATTGTACAATATTTAACATATTTCTCCAATTTCCAAATTAGAGAGACCACTGGGTGACACTCAACAAATTCCTAATTCCACATATTTTTAATTTCAATTGATTAGGATATGTTGGTAATATTAATTTTCATATTAAGAGATATTAAGGAAAAGTGACTGTTACTTCCTGTTATTTTTGTTGTTAGAGGTGGAATTATGTTTGTGTAGGCTTGTTGAAAGATTACTTTATGGCTTTTTCTATGGTGTAGTTTCCCTCCTTGTGTTGGTGTTTTCCATCTATTATCCTTTGTAGGGCTGGATTTGTAGAAAAATATTGTATAAATTTGATTTTGTCATGGAATATCTTGTTTTCTCCATCTACGGTAATCGAGAGTTTTGCTAGGTATAGTAGTCTGGGCTGGCATTTTTTTCTCTTAGAGTCTGTACAACATCTGCTTTCATAGTCTCTGGTGAAAAGTCTGGTGTAATTCTGATGTCTGCCTTTATATGTTACTTGACTTTTATCCCTTACTGCTTTTAATATTCTTTTTTCAGTGCATTTGGTATTTTGATTATTATGTGATGGAAGGAATGTCTTTTCTGGTTCAGTCTATTTGGAGTTCTGTAGACTTCTTGTATGTTCATGGGCAGCTCTTTCTTTAGGTTAAGGAAGTTTTCTTCTATAATTTCGTTGAAGATATTTACTGGCCCTTTAAATTGGGAATCTTCACTCTCTTCTATACCAATTATCCTAAGGTTTGGTCTTCTCATTGTGTCCTGGATTTCCTGGAGGTTTTTGCTTTTTGTGTTTTCTTTGACTGTTGTGTCAATGTTTTATATGGTATTTTCTGCCCCTGAGATTCTCTCTTCTATCTTTTTAATTCTGTTGGTGATGCTTGCATCTAGCTCTAGGATTGTCTCCCTTTGTGATTTCTTTTTTGTTTCTAGTTACATTTTTAGATCCTGAATGGTTTTGTTCATTTCCTTTGCCTGTTTGATTGTGTTTTCCTGTGTTTCCTTAATAGATTTTTGTGTTTCCACTTTAAGGTCTTCTACCTGTTTACCTGTGTTCTCCTGTATTTCTTTAAGGGAGTTGTTTATGCCCTTCTTAAAGTCCTCCATCATCATCATGAGAAGTGATTTTAGATCTGAATCTTGCTTTTTCAGTGTGATGGTATATCCAGGACTTGCTATGGTGGAAGAATTGGGTTCTGGTGATGCCAAGCAACCTTGATTTCTGTTGCTTATGTTCTTATGCTTGCCTCCTGCCATCTGATTATCTCTACTGCTACCTGCCCTTGATATATCTGACTGGAGCCTGTCCTTCCTGTGATCCTGGTTCTGTCAGAACTCCTCAGAGTCAAACTGTCTCTGTGATCCTGTGATTCTGTGATCCTGTGATCCTGAGATCCTGGATGTGTCTGAGCTCCTGGGAGTCAAGCTGCCTCTGGGACCCTGAGATCCTGGTGTGACAAAGCTCCTGTGATCCTGTGATCCTGGGCTTGTTAGAGCTCCTGGGAGTGGAGCTTCCTCTAGGTGTTGTGGGAATGACTGTGGAGTCTGCGCCGAAGGTCTGTTCAGGGCACAGGCCCAACGAGACCAGAAGGAACCCATGCCACTGGTCAGGCAGAGTTCCTATGTGCCTGGGTTCCATTGGTCCCAGTTCCTCCCAGTGTTGGGACAGATGTTGTGTCCTCCTCATCCCTGATCCTGTGATCCTGGGTGTGTTAGAGCTCCTGGGAGTGGGGCTTCCTCTGGGTGTTGTGGAACTAGCTGCAGAGTTTGCACCCAAGGTTTGCTCAGGGCACAGACCCAGACAGACTGGATTGGTCACAGTTTCTACTGCTGTGATGAAACACCTTGGCCAAAGAGCAAGTTAGGGAGGAAAGGGTTTAATTCAGCTCATACTTCCACAGCACTGTTCATCGTTGAAGGAAGTCAGGACAAGAGCTTAAATAGGGCTAGAACATGGAAGCAGGAGCTAAGCAACAATATCTTACTTCTTAGAGTGGCTATGAGTTCAGTAAAACCCTTGGACCAGTAAGCAAGCCACATTCCTCACAGTATGTGCTGTTGCTCTTGTTTGGTTAAGTGATTATTGTTATCTCTGTTTTTGCTGCTAGGCAACCCACCTGACTCCAGCACGTCCAGCATGATTTGCTCAGCCAGTAGAAATGGAGACAGGAAAATGTCTCTCTGAACCACTGTATAAAACATGAATAGATCTGGAACCCATGAAACAATTTTCATGACTGCCTGGAGTGTCATAGCTTGTAAGATGCCGGGCCTAGGTAAAGATATTTGGAAACTTAGTATATTGTTTGTATTCAATGTCAGTAGCCTTTTTGGTAACTGAAATCTGGGTGCAACCAACTATTTAAGGTTGCCTCAATATGAGATTAAAAAAAAAAAAAACAGGAGACTTTGGGAGATAAATCCAAAAGCTCCTAAAACTTGGAGGAGATTTTCATCATATACAATCAAAACCTACCCTTCTTTGCCAACCTCCAAAAATAAATAACTTCGGTCTCAGTTACCTACAGAGTTGTTTTGATTTGGTCACGTATACATCAAACAGCAGTAAGGACAATTTCTGGTTGTGTAATCCAGCTTCTTTGAAGATAAATTGAACTACCCCCGTCATTGTCATTTGACATTTAATAGCCTTTGCTTGTCAGCATTGGGTGGCCCTTCTATTTTCATTTTCATACTAGAATTCATTATTTCTCTCTGAACAAAAAATAGATGAAGGAGATTTTTTTTATTTTATTTTATTTTCTATATTCTATGTTTACATTCCAAAGGCTTTCCCCTTTCCCAGTTCCCACCCACCATAGTTCCCATAGTTCCTCTCCCCCCCCCATCTGTTCCCCAATAATTCCCCCTCCCCCCTCGGTTTCTTTACTAAACTGGATGCAATCTTTACAGGCCCAGGGTCCTCTCCTTTCTTCTTCTTGGGAATCATTTGACTTGCTATTTGTGTCTTGAGTATTTAGGGCTTCTGGGCTCATTAATATCCACTTATCAGTGATTGCATTTCATGTGCATTCTTTTGTGATTGGGTTAATTCACTCAGGATGATATTTTCCAGGTCTAACCATTTACCTACAAATTGCATGAATTCATTATTTTTCATTGCTGAGTAGTATTCCATTGTATAAATATACCACATTTTCTGTATCCATTCCTCCTTTGAGGGATATTTGGGCTCCTTCCAATTTCTGGCGATTATAAACAAGGCTGCTATAAACATAGTGGAGCATGTGTCCTTATTGCATGCAGGGGAATCCTCTGGGTATATGCCCAGGAGTGGTATGCCAGGGTCCTCTGGAAGTGACATGCCCAATTTTCTGAGGAACCGCCAAACTGATTTCCAGAGCGGTTTTACCATTTTGCAATCCCACCAACAGTGGAGGAGTGTTCCTCTTTCTCCACATCCTCGCCAGCACTTGTTGTCTCTTGAGTTTTTGGTCAAACTTTAAAACTCTATCACAAATAAGTAGAAATAAGTTGTGGTGTTTAAAGTGCTTTGGTTGTAATCCCAACACTCAGGAGACTAAGGAGGGAAGATCACTGTGAATTGGAACTATTTCAGTTAGCTCAGAGGAGAAACAGGTTGATGAGGAACATGGAAATGAATGTACAAGTTAGAGATCTATCTGGTCTCTCTTAGAGTGGGAGACAGGTCATTTGAATGTCCACAGGACAGGATACATATTGCTACTAGTCACCTATACCTTGCAAAGTCATAAAGTCATTCAAAGATAACAAAAGGCTAGGAAAAAAAGAAACCCAGGATGGGTAGTATTTAAACAGCACATTGCTTGATATAAAAGTAAAAATGTTTCCCTATGCAACCCATGCTGTTCAACATTTGTTGGACTAACTTTTCCCACTGGCATCGCTATGTTTCAGATCTTGCATAGCTGTGGGATGAAGCCTCAGAGGGATTATAGAAAACAGGAGGCTCAACAGAACATGCCATTTTTTATAAGCTTTTTATAATGTAAGAAAGCATTAACAGAATTCTTTCAATAAACACTTGTTTTATATGTCTTACTGTGCAGAATATTGGGCTCTCCAAAATGCATACTTCATTAGTAAATTAAGCAACAGTTAACTGAAGGATTAACTTCTATTTGGGACCACCCTTCATTCTAAAACCAATATTAGCTTTGATGGAAAATCATGATATAGTGTTGTAGAAAGCACACTGGAGTGGGAGTCCAAAGTTCTGGTTGCCATTTTGATTTTTCCACTCACATAAAAGCAGTTCCATCCCCACTGACATCTAACATGGTAGGGTCTTACCTGGTACCAGATGCCAGGTAGATATTGTCTCACTTGAAACATCTTCTTCCCATGTCTTGATTGAAGGTAAGAAACAGAAACATAACTCACCATACAGTAGGAGACTAGGCTTGAATCTCAGTTTATTATTGCCTGCTATAAGGAGCAGGTTTCCCTCCGGGCAGTGGTGGCGCACACCTTTAATTCCAGCACTTTGGGAGGCAGAGGCAGGCGAATTTCTGAGTTCGAGGCCAGCCTGGTCTACAGAGTGAGTTCCAGGACAGCCAGGGCTACACAGGGCTCCCCTGTGGGGGGGGAGGGGCGGAAGAAGCAGGTTTCCCTCACTTCTCCCCTTCCCAAAAAGAAGAATTGAACTGAGAGACAGACATTTTAAGCAAAAAAAAATGTATTTAGTATAAGAAAACATGCACTCCAAAGAAAGAATGGAGTTGGCTATCCTCAAATAGGAGCAGCAGAATGTTGGATTCCGTACTGTAATTTTTTTTAAGTTTTTCAATGCATATTTATGAGCTTGATGGCATATTCATGGGGATAAAATGACCCTTTCCTCCTTCCTAATCATGATGGACCAGATCTCCACTATCCAAACAACAATACAAATGATAATGTAGTAAAGTTGGGGCTTTTGAGGATGCAGAGCTTTTGTTGGTGTCCCCATATGGAGGATGGGAAAGTTCCCAGGGGCCTGCTCTTCTGGCATAGCCGAAAGCTTCAAGGATGTTTACAGAGGGCATCCTGACTTGATTTGTAGGAGACTAAGTCCCAGGTAACTGCTGCAATTTCCTTGGTTACCTTAGGCCTGACTTGTTGCGTAACTAGGAAAAGGCAGCTAGCAGGACCCAGCTGCAGCTTTCCTTGGTTCCTGCCTGGCTGGCTCCTGACCTACCTTATCTCATAGTCACAAGGTCTCATCTAGCTATGCAAGACCTTGTCACAAAAAAAAAAAAAAAAAAAAAAAAAAAGCCAAAACGGAGGTGAAAGATACCAGATAAAGTGCTATCTTCTTTCTCTATGGTTTGTTTTCCAAAACTTATAATGCAGCATCTGTCAACTCTGAAGCCTCTGTGATTAAGAACAGAAAACGGAATTCGCTTGACCTTGAATGAGTTGGACCAAATGGGACTTATTGTCTAATACAAGAACGGCAGACTTTGAGTTAACCTCCTTCATAGGTGGATCGAGAATCTATCCCTGCTTAGACTCAAGGGAAAATAGACTCTAAATACTTTTTTTTAATTTTGTTTTATTTTCTATACTCTTTGTTTACATTCCAAAGGCTTTCCCCTTTCCAGTTCCTCCCCTCATCATATGTCCCATAAGTCCTCTTCCCCCTCCCATTCCCCAATCACCCCCCACACACACACACCATTTCTCTGTTCTGGTACTCTCCTACAAAACTGGATTTAGTCTTTTCCGGACTCTAAATACTTTACACACAAAAAATATTTTCACTGACCTTCGGAGACTCATGAAGAAAGGTATATTTGATTCACCTCTACCAAGAATTCATAGCGGTTTTAAATAAATCACTTGGCTTCTGAGTCTTAAAAGGTCACCCATATTTGTTCTCATGTACGTGTGCTCAGGATTCTCATCCCAGAAAAATTGATTGTGGGAAATTTAGGGTGATAATGCGGACTGCATCTCAATTGTGTTGCTGAAATCTTCATGACACTCACAAGCAGCGGGATTGGGTCAGATGTCTGTTTCAATTCATGAAGAATAATGGGCAATAGAGGGCTCTTACTGACTCCTTAGTTTCATTAGAAATAACACTCAACGACACAGCTGTTATAAAAATGCCTCATTCCAGGTATGGTGGCCCATACTTTTAACCCCAGAAGTAAAGGCAGGTGGATATCTGAGAGGTCCAAGCCATCTACATAGCGAGTTCTGGATGAGCTGGAGCTACATAATGAGACCCTGACTCTAAAGAAGAAGTATTTTTCCTCCCTTCAAAAATAAGATGTCTTACGCCGAAGGTTTATGCCTGTATTATTTTTCCACACTTTCTGATGTTGCAAGATCCCTTCTCATTCCAGACTTGGAAACCTTAGACTTTAGACAGCCGTTTTTGCAGGCGCTCCCAAGTCACACTTGCAAGACACACATATGGTAAATAATAACTCACCCTATGGTGCCAAAAGAGACAAAATGAATATTTCACTGTGAAAAAATTCTTGGTACAATGTTGCTTTTTAAAAGATGCTTTAGAAAGCAGATGTAGTTGAAGTAACTGATTTATGATGCTGGACATGGATCAGCAACATCGCTAAAAATCTCCATTTTTTAAAAAGACAAAGTCAAATTAGAGAAAAGATCTATGTCTATAACACTATCTCTGACTTACTTTCTAATGATTTTGTAGCTAAATATATATGCTATAGAGGTCTGGAGAGATTGCTCAGTTGTTACCAGTATGTGATACTCTTCCTGAGGACCTGAATTTAGTTTCCAATACCCTTATCAAGTGCCTCACAACTGTCTCTAACTCAAGCTCCAGAAGCATCTGCATCTGACATCTCTGGCTTCTATGGGCACCTGCACATACCCACACACAGATATACATAGACACATGGACGAACACAAACACACACACACACACACACACACACACACACACACACACGGAGTTAAAATAATAACAATAAATCCTCAAGTGGCTACTATAAGAATGGCATTAAGTAAAAATGTATTAAATCAAAGAGCAAACAAAATCAACCTTTAAGTTTAAATCAAAGTCATATATTCCCATTAGGCCTATGTGGTGGTTAGTTATAGCACTGAAGCTGGCAAGTTCTCTACCACTAAGGTGCATCCCAGCCTTCTTTTTGCCTTTTCCTCTTGACAGAATGAAATTATGTTGCTGTCTGTACCCCAGACATGCGTTGAACTTTCAAATCTCTTGCCTTTGTCTCCTGAATAGCTAGACCTGTATTACAAAACCCAGATTTATGGTGTTTTATAGATTTCCAAGAATAAGCAGCCATCTAAAATGTTTTCATGATGTCAATGGAATATATTGTAAATGTGGGGTATTTCATTTTCATAAGCCAACCCAAGTCTTTAACATGAGCAAAATGCTTTTATTTTTTTCTTTCTACTTGGAAAAGGTAGCATGACATGATTAGTATCACATTGTGCTTCTAACAGAAACTCCAAGGCACATAAATTCTTTCCAACACATTGGACAAAGGAAGAAAATATTGGAATTTACATACAACATAAATCTGTCTTGTGGTGCGTTTATGGTGTACTGTGTTGAAGTAAGAACAGAATGTAAAAGGTATGTGTTTCTCCACTCTCACATCGTGCAGCCAACACCCCAGGCCTACGAGTTCAGTAAAATAAAAATATGCACCCAGACAATGAGAGGTGAATTCCATTGCAAAAAGAGGTGCATTCCATTCCCTTGGTTACTCAGTGTAAGATAGATATATGGATGTGCCTGAATGAAATAGCTAATGATCCCTCTGAGAAAGAGCAAGCACTGGCCTATGAGGATCTTCAGAGCTCACATAAAGAGTAAGATTTATGCTAAATGGACTTTAAAAGGCATTCCCCTTCCAGATCCTGCTGTAAGATTCAGTTCAGTGTTTGGATGGAAATTATTTTACTAGTATACATAAGTGCCTTGGGTTTTTTTTTGGGGGGGAGGGGGGAATGAGGGAGGGTTCCCCAGAGGCAAGGCAGTCTCTGGAGGGTGAGCTTAGGAAATAGAGGTCCAGTATGAAGGCTGAGTGAGTTCTCACACTCTTCCAGGGGAAGCCTGGAAGTCAGTCCCACCAAAGAACTCAGGCCACCAGGACTCAGCATAGTCTAAGCTCTCTCACAGGAGGGAACCGAACTGTGATTTTTTTTATTTTATTTTTTATTGGATATATTCTATATTTACAATTCATTTCCCTTTTTCTGGTTCCCCACCCCCAAAGGTCCCACATGTCCTTTTCCCTCCCCCTGCTCCCTCATCCACCTCCTCCCACCTTACTGTTCTTATACTCCCCCACAATGATGTTTTGGTCCATTCTAGCACCAGTGTCCACTCCTTTATTCTTGTGAGACATCACTTGATATGTGATTTGTGTCTTTGGTGTTCCAAGCTTCTAGGCTAATATCCACTTATCAGTGACTGTATACCATGGGTATTCTTTTGAGACTGGGTCACCTCACTTAGTATGACGTTCTCCAGCTCCATCCATTTCTCTAAGAATTTCATGAATTCATTGTTTCTAATGGCTGAATAGTACTCCATTGTGTATATATACCACATTTTTGTATCCATTCCTCTGTTGAGGGACATCTGGGTTCTTTCCAGCTTCTGGCTATTATATATAAGGCTGCTATGAACATAGTGGAGCATGTATCCCTACTGCATGCTGGGGAATCTTCTGGGTATATTCCCAGGAGTGGTATGGCTAGGTCCTCCGGAAGTATCACGTCCAGTTTTCTGAGGAACCGCCAGACTGATTTCCAGAGTGGTTGTACCAGCTTGCATTCCCACCAGCAGTGGAGGAATGTTCCTCTTTCTCCACATCCTCGCCAACACCTGATGTCTTCTGAGTTTTGAACTGTGATTTTTAATCACCAAATTTCTTCCCATTATGGGCTTTGGGCTGTCATCAAAGACCAACAGTGTTCAAGTTTTCAAGGTAAGCGCTTGGATGATCATAGGGAAATGATATAGAGGTATGTATGAGGCAATAACATTGTCAACTATAGGAGTCTCTAGTGTGAAGCAGCCTTTCAGTACTACAGTGCATTTTGTCTTGCTGATTAACATAAAATGGGATGTTCAGGCATAGACGTTGTTGTGATTACAGCAATAGCAATATGCACATCAACATATGGATGGAGTGGTGGTGATAAAGTAAGATGGATATAATTGCAGAGCTACAGATAATTATCCATATAGTGGTGTAGACATATTGTGAGAGGCAGATTTATAGAGATATAGGTAGTAATGGATCTTGTGGCAGATAAAGTGGCATGGGGATGTGATTACACATGTATAGATATAATGGTATAGAAATATTACCGTTGATATAAACACACATGGTAGCTATATAGATAGTACAGTCACAGATGTAGATTTTTCTCTACGTATAGGTGTGGCTGGAGCTAGTTTCATCCGCAAACATGTGGGCGTGTAGGTAGACATGCAGATATTGGTGTATCTCCAGCCACCCAGTCTCCAAGCATTCATCCCTTGCTTACACAGTGCCATTGCTCGTGCTGATTCCTCATCAAGTTCCTTGCCTTGAGCTTATGTTTATGCCTTGGACTTCTCCCATCACAGCTTTATACCACAACTGAATGACTATTGTCCTTAAGTGGGATCAATTCCACATTCCTGGAGATGAACAATGTAACCAGTGTGTCCACTTTGGTCTAATAACTGCAGAGCAGCTACCCGTGTGTACCAATCAATCACTATTTTGGCTGGGGCAGTGTTGGGGGTTGGAGGGTCTCACTCTGTAACCCTGGCTGTGTAGAAGTTGCTGTATAGACCAGGCTGGCTTCAAACTTGTGGCAATCTGGAGAACCGGGATTACAAGTGTGTGCCACTATGCCTGGCTACAAACTACTATTGAACACACTACTTCGGTGGGATTAGAGAGGCTAATGAATATGGGGGTTCATTCATTCATTCATTCATTCACTAAATAAACACTCCTTCTTTGCTGAAATCAGCCTGATTTTGTAACTTCAAATATAATTGGGGGATCATAATTGATTTTTCTTCCATTTTTGGCTAAAGAAAAAGAATCACAGAATGTTAGGAGCTGTTTATTGATCCAGAATCCTTAGCAAATATGTATACAAATATGTATATATTGTGTGTGAGAGAGTGAGAGAGACAGACAGACAGACACACACACACACACACAGAGAGAGAGAGAGAGAGAGAGAGAGAGAGAGAGAGAGAGAGAGAGAGAGGCAGAGAGAGGCAGAGACAGAGAGACAGAGAGAGACAGAGAGAGAGGGTGAACTAACTTGTCCAAGTCAAGGAAGTTGGCTGGCAGAGGCCTTGACTAAATCCTGATTCCCCTAATTGTCTGTTGTACTTAAGAGCAGCACAAGTTCTATGTGTCAGGACATGTTTGCCACAAGTTACCTGAAAGAAGGCAATTTTCAGGATTTCCTATTTTTCTCCTTTTTAAATGAAGTCATGCTAGAAAATCGTTTGTGAAAGAGAAGGATAAAGTAGGGACAAACACTTAAATGTATGAAACACAAAGGATTGAGCCTCTTCCTTCCTCGTTTCCAAGGCACCCTGAAGTACTTCTGTTAACACGTATACCATGAATTCTAATAATGTGTTTGCATTTCTCTAACCCAGGGCAAAGGATTATATCTTATTCATCTTTATATCCCACCCAAACAGTGTCCAGCACAGGATTAGAGAAGGGACAATTAATGTCAGCTAAAAGAACAAGTGTGCCTGTGTCTTACATATGAGAATTTTGGAAAATATGAATATATTTTTTAAAAAGACTTCTTTTTTGGTAACTTTTAATATTTTAAATGTTTTTAAAAGGTCACAATGTTGATCCAAATTGCAGAGCACACAGAACATTTCTCTAGCAAATGTTTCCAAACCAAGTTGAAGTGACTTGGCGTTAAGAGTCTTTACTAAGACTTGTCAGAACTAGGTTGCCTGACTCCGGCTGTCATCGGTCATCATATAGGATTTCCACAGGAAAACACAGACAGACAAGCCTTGCAGCACGAGTCCTAGTTCCTACACTCAACTGTGAGCAGGAAAATAGCAAGGTATATTTCTGCACAACAAGGAATGAAATAATCATATAGGACAAACTAGGCCTATAACCCACCAGCTCACATCCTCTAAGACAAGCATTGCCCAGGGAGGGCCTTCAGTTGGGACCGTAAATATTCAGTCCAAAACCAAGAAAGCTAACAGCCAGGCAGTAAGTGTTCATTCACAAACAAGAAAATCTTTCTATTTAATAGTGAAAACAGAAAAGGTTGAAGCCAGGCAGGGGTGGTCCATGTCTTTGATCTCAGTACTATCGAGGCAAAGGCAGATGGATCTCTGAGTTCAAGGCCAGCCTCATCTACAGAGTGAGTTCTAGAACGACCAGGGCTACAGAGAGAAACCTTGTCTTGGGAAGGTGGCTCAATGAAGAGCTTTCCCACACACACATTAAAAAAATATGCACAGTAGCATACAGAAATCCCATCTCTGGAGAGGCAGAGACTGGGGACCCCTGGGACTTGCTGGAACACTGGTCAAGCTGAGTCTTTAAGCTCTATGTTCAGCAAGAGAACTTGTCGGAAAATATGCTTTGTGCAACCTCAATATGAGGGCTTTTGCCTTGTCTTTTGGTTTCTTGTTTTGTCCTGTTTGGGTGTCCTCTCTTGGAGGCCTGCTCTTTGTTGAAGAGGAAATGGAAGGGAATTGGATCTGGGGGAGATGAGAGGAGAGAGCTAGGAGGAGTGGAGGGAGAGGAAACTGTGGTTTGGATTGTATTATACATCCAAATAAAATAAAAATACATATATGTAAATGAATTAAAATAAAAGTGGAGAGTAATTGAGAAAGACACCCAGTATTGACATCTAGCATGCACACTCACACACATACACACACACACACACACACACACACACACACACACAAATATGTAAACACACATGCACAATAGGCACATGCACACAACATTGCAAAATAATGTAAGCCATCATATGGGGGCTGGGACCTAAACCCAGGTGCTCTGCAAGAACAGTCAGTGTTCTTAGCAGCTCAGTTCCAAAACTCATTTTTGTAATGTTACATTGCTAAGCCATCTTAAATAAGATATTGAGATGCCTTAAACTTCACCTTTCTCACCTGTAAAGTTGGGTGGTAATACCTGCCTTCTGTAGATGTTGTCAACATCGAATCACTACTCTCAATAAAATATCCACCATGTAGCAATCACTGCACAAGCATCAGGCACCTCTTCCTCAGGTACCAAGTGGAGAATTCTAAGAGCTATCAGAATTTGATAGGAAAATTGATTCAAGTGTCATTCCTTTTGTTTTCAGTCTTGCTTTAGCCTTTCTTCTGCTCCAAAAGGTAATAATAATTGCTTTTTAAAAGAGAAGACCAACCCCAGCACTTGGGAGGCAGAGGCAGGCGGATTTCTGAGTTCGAGACCAGCCTGGTCTACAGAGTGAGTTCCAGGACAGCCAGGACTACACAGAGAAACCCTGTCTTGAAAAAACCAAAAAAAAAAGAACGAAAGAAAGAAAGAAAGAGAGAGAGAGAGAGAGAGAAGACCAAATACTCTATAAACTACAGGCTAAGTGGTTCAGTTCACTTCACTTTGGAGGTGGAGAAACAGGGATTATCCAGTGAACATTTCCACTAAGTGGTCCCCACTGCCTATCATACTTAATAGGAACCCAAAAAAACACTTGAGCAAGCAAAGTAGAAAAGATAAGGGAGGGGGGAAGGAGAGAAGGGAAGAATGGAAGGGAAGGAATGTGAAGTGATTGGCAGCTGTTTTCCGCCACAGACACAAGAAGGAAACCAATCCAGTGCATGTGCAAGCCATAAATGTTCCAAGACAGAGGTCAGCAGGCTCCCATTGGCATATACTTCTTCACTGACTCCTCTCACTCAACAAGAAGAGATGAAAAGCTGGGCAGTGGTGGTGCATGCCTTTAATCCCAGCACTTGGGAAGCAAAGGGAGGTAGTTCTAAGTTCGAGGCCAGCCTAGTGAGTTCCAGGACAGCAAAGGCTACACAGAGAAACCCTGTCTTGAAAAATCAAAGAGAGAGAGAGAGAAAGAGAGAGATTTTAAGGTTTCAAGATGAAAGGTAATTTAGAAAGCATCATGAATAGTCCAGGAATGGTAATCTATCTCTATAATTCCAGTATTTGGAAGGTGGAGGTGGGAGATCTCTGCAAGTTCAAGGTCAGCCTGGTCTACATAAGTGAGTTCCAGGGAAAGACACACACACACACACACACACACACACACACACACACACATATGCTAGGGCTGTGATGCTGTCTCAGTGAGCAAAATACTTGCTGCTCAAACAAGGGGACTTGGGTTCAAATCCCCAGAATGCACATAAATCTAGGTATAATAATGCACATCTGTAATCTCAGGGCTCCTATAGTAACATGTGAGGCAGAGATAAGAGACTCTATGCATGCTCCCGGACCAGCTAGCATGGCATACGTATCAGTAAACAAACAAAAAGACTTGCCTCTAACTTCTACACTCATGCTATAGCACATACGTATCTAAACACACAAATGTGAACACACACATCACAAACACACACACACACACACACACACACACACACACAGGGAGAGAGAAAGATGATTGTTAAAAGAAAGAAAACAACATGATATGTGAGGGGAAAGACTGTGCTAGAGAGATAAGAGTGTTAACTTTGTTTCATCTATAAAATGTGGTCACTGGTTCACATTAATGGCACGCAACATTGGCTGTTCACTAGACTCTCCCAGGGATTTTTCTGAGTGGTTCTATACCCAAGCCATCGTCCAGGCATTAGAATCTTTGCAAGTGTGCCCCAGGCATCAGTGGTGGCAAATGCTTTCTAACTACCAGTCTGGATGATCTGTAGACCATCACTACCATAAATGTGATCCTCTAGTAAAGAAACCGAGTATCTTTTACAAGATTTTTATAAAACCTTTTGGACCTTACCGCCACCTAACAACAGTATCTGCCTTTCAAGGAGATTTCTGGGTCAGTTGCACTAACAATGAAGTTTAAAAACACTGGGCTGGACTGTGTGTGTGTGTGTGTGTGTGTGTGTGTGTGTGTGTGTTTTCAGGAAACACAAAAATATTCCATTATATCTGTTCCTCAAAGGGGAGATAAATGAGAACTAATTAAAAGATACATTCCCATACAAGGCACATGTGACTTTATGGTACGGTGATCAAAGATCCTTTTCCCTTTGTAGAATGGAATAGAGCCCCCTAAAGATCAGTTGCCAACTTTCTCTTCAAAGTCAGGAGTGGCAATGAGGTTATTCAGAATATATGCCTCCAGGTGACAATTTCTATCTGACATCTCACCTACCAATACTTCATCCCCAAGTGCCTCCTCTGTTCCTCATATAGCGTGATAGCATCCCCAAGAAATAATTATAATAGGACGGTTGGCCGAGGTGTATTTTGTTCCCCTGGAAGCTATCTGCTCAAATATACAGTCCCCACCCCCCAACGCTCCCATCCCTGCTTAAACCTGTGGAAGACAACTTCACTCTGAAAAAGAAAATAAAGGAAGGAAGGAAGGAAGGAAGGAAGGAAGGAAGGAAGGAAGGAAGGAAGGAAGGAGCATCTAATTGCAGAAGCTGGAAATTGACAGTTAAGTGTTAATGCAAGATGCTCCTTTGACCTTTATTCTGGACAGTATAAAAGGACAAATGAGCACTGCATCTTAGGCTACTCATGTAGTCAGACTTTTGTTGTTGTTTTTTGTTGTTTTGTTGTTTTGTTTTGTTTTGTTTTGTTTTGTTTTGTTTTGTTTGAGACAGGTTTTCTCTGTGTAGCCCTGGCTGTCCTGGAACTCACTCTGTAGACCAGGCTGGCCTTGAACTCAGAGATCCACCTGCTTCTGCCTCCCAAGTGCTGGGATTAAAGGCGTGCACCACCACCGCCTGGCGTAGTCAGACTTATGGAAGAGCTGTGTCTCTGAAGGAGTGGATGCTGAGTGGGGAATCAGTATCTGCATGTTTGGGAGGAAACACTCAGGATTTTCAGTTTGATTGACTTTTTAGATAATGTGGCATCTTGTGCATGCCCCTCCCCCAGACCTTGTTTTCCAATCCTGCCACTCTGCTCTCTGCACAGAAAGCAGAACTCCTAAGATTGGTCCCCTGGTAGACACTGTCAGGCCATGGCTGAGTGGGGATGGAGTGGAAGCGCCCCAGCTCCCTCCCTTTAGGAGAAGATCCTTGAAGACGTATTCTCCCAGGAGGCAGCTCCAGTGGCGTGATGCACACCTCACAGTATTTTCTCCAGTGCCACCAGAACAAACTATTTCCACTCAAATTCTTGTCCCAGTTTCTGCCTATGGCAAAACCCACACCACGATAAAATACCTATTTTCTTGAAGATATTTTAGATATAGAATTCATAACCTGATGTGTAGCTGTATTTCCTCTCAGTTGAACCATTCACTCCTGAACAGAGGAAAGAAACTGGTAAAACAAAATGCATATTGGGTTGGCAAGCTCAGAAGGTTATCAGATTGGCAAATTCTCCCAGGGCTATAAGAAAAGAAAAGAGTAAAGAAAACCTGGTATGGTGGTGTTTACCTTTAATCTCTGCAGTCCAGCAGAGGCAGCTAAGATCTCGGAGTTTGGGGACAGTTTGGTCTACATAGTTCCATGCCAGCCAGGATTGCAAAGTGAGAGCCTGTCTCAAAACAAAACAAAACAGGTAAACAATTACTGGGAAGAAGAGGCTTTCTTTGGTGAAGCCTCTTACAAGTTGAACCAGAAACTTCAAAGATGCACCTTCTGCGAATTATCACCCATGCTAGAGTGGGCTTTTCAGAGATGGCTTTGACTCCTCCATTCTTCCCTGAGTAAACTCAGTGAACTCAAAGGATCACCTAGTTAGACTTGGGTGGATGGTGGTATTCTTTATTTGGTCTGCGCTCATCCTCTAGAAGACCAGCAACTGCTTGCTCTTAACCACCGAGCCATCTCTCCAGCCCCATCAATAAAATATTTGGAAATCAAGGAAAGAATCTATTCTGACAAGTCTCTGTAGCTTTCCTGCACTGCTGGCCTTAGTTCCGAGGCTCCATGGTCCCATCAGCAGCTGTTCTTTGACTTGGAAGTCTACTCTTAGACCACATAGGTAGCTGTGTTTGACCTCTTCTTCACCCTCCTCAGGCCACCAAGGCTATCTGGCATGATCTTCTCATATTCCAAATAGAGGCACGGGTGGTTGGAGTTGGAATGGGTTTGGAATTGGCACAGTGTGTCTCTGCCCAAACACCATCAGCCAAAGCAAATCACTAGACCATGTCCAATGTCGAGGTGTCGAGGGTAATGGGCTGTGCCTATGTGAAGTCAAAGGGTGTGAATATGGGGATAAGAAGAGCCAGTATTCCCCTGCTACACGTCAGAAGAGAGAACTCATTACTACCTGAAGGAATTCTCATAAAGTGTCTTTTGTTTGTGCTTTTCTGTCTTAGCTTGCTTTCTACTGTTGTGGTAAAACACCATGACCAAAAGCAACTGAGGGAGAAAAGGGTGTTAGTTTGGCTTGCTCGTCCTGGCCCATCTAGAAAGAAAGTCAAGGGAAGGACTCAAGGCAGGAACCTGGAGGTCGAGATAATCCAGATACACTGTTTAATGGTGTTCAGTGCCTTTCTCATACCTTCCAGGACCACCTGCAAAGGGGTGGCGCTGCTCATAGTGGGCTGGACCTTCCCACATCAACTATTGTTTTTAAAGATTTATTTATTTATTTTATGTATATGAGTACACTGTAGCTGTAGAGAAGGTTGTGAGCCATCATGTGATTGCTGGGAACTAAACTCAGGACCTCTGTTCACTCCGAGCCCCCCCCCCCACACACACACACATCAACTATTAATCAACAAAATATCCCCCAAGACTTGCTTATTTAATAGAGGCATTTTCTCAATTAAGGTTCATTTCTTCCAGTTTGTGTCAAGTTGCCAGTGGCTACTACACTACAATATCATACAGCATCATTTGGAGTCACTTTTGAACTGTTGTGAATGACTAAAAGGCACACCTGCCAATGATGGGGTTTATTCAAAACTTGGTGACCTTCCACCTCTAACATCCTATGATTGCCTTGTGTGGGGAAAAAAAAAAAAAACTAGCCGAGAATGAAACCTCCATTGAAATGAGATTGCCTTGTGATTCTGTATTTGCATCTGTGGTCCTGCTTTGACTTCTTAATTCCCAATCCCTGGAGTTCAAAGCGCACACCACTTGTCCCAAGCCTGAACCGCAGGGCAATTGGAGGTGCCCCTGAACAGCCTGTAGTAAATTGAAGCTGGGGGTTGGGGAGTGGGGGCGTGGAGGAGTTAAGGGTGAGAGAAGAGCGTGGAGGCCTCGCGGGTCGTCCTGGGGGCGGGTCCCAGCCAGATGTGCTCAGCCGCCACGCCCTCGCTGGTGCACCCGAGCGCTTCACCCAGCAGAGTATCTCGCCAGGGCGCCCCCAGCCACTCGGAACTCCAAACGTTCCCCAGCTCTCCAGCCCTGCTGTCCCCTCTGCGCTGGCTGCCACAGAGCCTGCCAGCTGCGCGCAAAACCGAGGTCCTGACCAGCGAAGCAGAGACGAGGCTGTGGCCCCTCTGCGTCCCAGGTCCTGAGGGGCTCGAGACAAGAAAGGAGCCCACTCCCGGCCAGTATGCAGCCGCCCTGGGGCCTGGCGCTCCCTCTGCTGCTCACCTGGGTGGCAGGTGGAGTCGGGACCAGGTGAGTGTTTGCATTGACCCTGGTTCCCCAAGCCTGACCGCTCCTTTTGAAGCCCTTTGTCGTTGGCCCGCATAAGTAAGGGGTACGTAGGTGCTGGGGTTGAGGTGTCTGTGCGCCTTGAGATGCATTTCACCAGGATCCCGGACCCGCCAGCTTTCTTCCCGGTGTCCCTTGGGTAAGGTTTAGTCTCGGGTGGTCTGTTGATTCCGCTCCCCACTTGGCTGGGTTTGTCTGGCGGATGGGGGGGGGGCGGGGGAGGGGAGAACTGGGCGCACAGACCGTGGGTGTGTTTGGGATTTAGTCCTCTGCAGCCACCTCCAGTGCAGGCAGCTGTGTGAGTACCTGGCACTGTGTGAGTTTAGCGTCTTCCATTGCCCATGAAGGACGCCCACTGAGAACCAGTCGTTGGTTTTGCTTAGGAAGGAATGAAAAAAAAAAAAAAAAAAAAGCAGGAGGATGCAGAGTGCGCATTTTCTCATTTATGGTTGAGTACTAAAGCAGCTCCTTGCTGGGCTCCTGTTCTAGCTGCCTTTGGATTCGGGGTGATGAACTGGAAAGTTCGCGTCGGTAAAACAATAAATAGCTGGACCCATCCTTGTTTTGGCCACTTCCTTCGATTCAGGTCTGAGTTCCGAAACAGTTCCCCGTGAGAGCTGCAAAGCCACACAGCAAAAGCACATAGGCATAGTATGTCTTGTAGAGCAAGCAACTTTCAGACCACGAAGCCACCAGAAATCCCTAGTCCCCGTGTATTCAAGGTACTATCATCGTTGCCATCCCTGTTCTGAAGGGGTGAAAAATTAGCCTGAGTAACTTGTCCAAAGTGGCAGAGCAGGAACAACCCTAGTCAATGAGTTCCAGCATCCTTCACAGTGCAGGAGGGCAACCTTTTCGGGAAGACTCCCTAGAACACACACACACACACACACACACACACACACACACACCCTTCTCTACCATGATGCCCTGCTTCTTCCTTGCGTGTCTGCCTAGGGTCTCGGTGCTGCAGAACTAAGGACTTAATCATTTGTTGGTGTGGCAGGCTCCCCTGTGTTCCGTGGGAAGTCTAAGAGCATCTCTGGGCCGGGCGTGGTGGCGCACGCCTTTAATCCCAGCACCTGGGAGGCAGAGGCAAGTATATTTCTGAGTTCGAGGCCAGCCTGGTCTACTGAGTGAGTTCCAGGACAGCCAGGGCTATACAAAGAAACCCTGTCTTGGGGGAAAAATAAAAAGAGCATCTCTGGCTGCTGGAAGGTGCCAGTAACAACTTGGACGCTGCCACCTCCCCAAGTTGGGACATCTTATGAAAACGACTCCAGTTATGTCTTGTATTTTGGGTTGTGAGCCTAGCCTTGAATGGCTGCGCCATCGTTCCAGCTCAGGATATTCCTCAAAGTCACCTGAGGAGCAGGCTCCTTCCCAGCTGAGGGAGGTGTTTAAGTGCTGATTCTAGGGAGGGGCAGAGGAGAAACCCTTGGTTTGGCTCCAGCTCCTTAGAGGTGACTTTGTTTAACTTCCAGGAAAAAGGCTTTCATCAGGGTCCGCCACGGTATTAAGGGATTTTGAAGTTCAAACAGAGCAACCCTCAGACCAAGTTCTTAGAATGTACAGTTGCAAGTTTCAATTTCCTTCCCATGATAAAAATGTAAGCAGATGCAGTTTGCTCCAGTCACATTTCCCTCGAACGTTGGGGAGAGCCATGTTTTGTTAGAAAGCCCGCTTAAGAAAGACCAAGTGCTATGTGGAGATGAGATTAGCAGTTCTTTAGCAGCAGGCAAACCGACCTCCAGAAGATCCACTTTCAAAGTGCCACCAAATTAAATTAAAAGCTGAAGAGCCCCCCCCCTTTAGCTACACACCCCCACCAAATTAACCTGAAGAATCTGTGTGAAGATTCTGCAGTACTGAACTGTTCAAGATGTGAAGTGTGATTGCTTTACAGTGTCAGGTTCATTGGCTGGTGTGCTGATGATCTGCTCCACATGCTTGGAAATGTCAAGTGGTCGTCGGCACTTGAGGAACTTCCGCAGGTCCATGTTTAATTAGTTCCAGGCTCTCCCTTCAGGGGATTCATTTACAGAAAAGGCAAGGCACACATTGAAAACAAAGAAAAGGTGCCTACGGACTAGTCTTTTCCTAATGTTTCATTGAAATGTGTATTTAAAAAAAAAAACCCTATAGCTGGTACCCACAGATTTTTCTAATAAAAAGCAAAGAAAAAAAGGGCTACATGGTGGTGGCGCACACCTTTAATCCCAGCACTTGGGAGGCAGAGGCAGGTGGATCTCTACGGGTCTGAGGGTAGCCTGGTCTACAGAACAATTTCCAGGGCAGCCAGGGCTGTTACACAGAGAAAACTTGTCTCAGAGAGAGAGGGGCAGAGAGGGAGAAGGAGAGGGAGAGGAGGAAGAGGAGGAGGAGGAAGAAGAGGAGGAGGGAGAGACAGAGACAGAGAGACAGAGAGAGCACAAAGAGGGAGTGAGGATGTAGGTAAGTCAGTCAGCAAAGTACCCGCTTAGCAGCTTAAGCATGCATGAAGTTCTGGGTTCAAGCCCCAGCATTGAATAAGCCAGGTGTGGTGGTGCATACTATAATCCCAGTGCTGTGGGTGGGGGTAGATGCAGGAGGATCTAGATAAAGCATTAGTAGTTGTTCTTAGCTACATCATGAATTTTTGAGGACCTGTCTCAAAAACTAATAAGAAAGTACCACTTCTTTTTCATTGGAACACTGTTATGTTTGTGTGACCTGGAAAACTATATGCCTCTCAAAGGATGCTTAGTCTATAGGTGACAATGGCCACTCATCTAATAAATAATTCATTGGCTGTATGTTAACCTCCTTACATGAATCAGAATTTGGCTCACCTTGCTTGCACTTTTTTATACCCTTTGGGTATTGGGTATTTAGATGCCCTGGACTCATTGTGCCCATAACATCAAACAAGATGGTGACTGTGTACCTGAAATGTAGCCAGCCCAAGATGAGAAGTGGTGTAACTTAAAACTATTTATTGGATTCTGGGGGTCTAGTATAGAGGAAAAAGAATAGAAACTAGATCACTAATGAATTAATGAAATAATTAATGAATTAATGCTGAGATGATAACCCAGACTACTGGATAAAATCTGCTAATAACATTAGTTTCACTCATTTATTTTTTATTAAAAAAAAACTACCAGAAAATCAGACATGCCCCATTTGGTTATCATATTTCCAGTAGGCAATACTGGTCAAAAAGATGTGCTTAGAACTCTAGTTCCAACACTCCAGTCCTGACACACGGATCTTTGTCCTTTGGGCATGTAAGAGAAATATATTATTAACTTTGCTATTCTTGGAAGTAAATTTGAAGCAAATTTCTACTTGGAATGCATTTCTGTTACACATCTTTTCTCTATTTAGTTCAAGTAAAAAGTAATGTGTGAGAGATGAAGGGACATCTGGGTTCACACCAAGGGGGCTGCTTCCTGCTAACCGCAGGCTACATGAAGAGTTGAAACTTCAGTATTTCAAACAACCTAGATGTGTCATCTTATAGTTCTGGAAGTCAGAAGTCCACAAGGGGTATTATGGGGCTAAAACTGAGGTATTGGTAAGTGCTTTTGGAGTCGTTGGAGGCTCCAAGGGAGACTCTGCCCCTTGTTCTTTGAGCTTCTAGAAGTTACCAGCCAGTCTTGACTTGTGGAAGTAACTCCTATCTCTTCCCCCTGTATCACCTTGCATTCTCTCCTCTTTGTCTTTCTCCCATTATGAAAAACTCTTACGATTATAAGAAGCCCACATGGATTATCCAGGAAAATCTCAAAATGCTTATAAAGTCCTCTGCATCATAATCTAGGGACTTGTGTAGGACACATGTCTCATCCCCCTAATATCATCACTATCTTCTCTCAAAAAGCAATCTCCGTGCATAGAGACTGGGTGCGGTAACCCCTTGGATACTCTAGAAGGAAAAGTATAATAGAAAGGTATACAACAGGAAGGGGAGGGACGGTGACAAAAAGCAAGTGACCATTATGATGTAATCCTGTATAGGAACAATTGGACATATGCCTCAAAGCTGTACTTCCAAAGGCAAGTGAGCAAGGGAGAATTCCAGCCAATCAAATGAGAGACATGGAATAGAAGAGTCCTATACTTCCAGCATCCCATGTCCACAGGAAAAACCGGTTCCTCCCAACAGAAGTTCTTGCAAGTCGAGAAATGAAGCTAGTGACCACCAAAATGGCTCAAGTGGGTAAAGGCACTTTGCAAACCTGTGGACCTGAGTTCAATCCCCAGAAGCCACATAAATGTGGAAGGCGAGAACGAATTCCAGAGGTGTCCTCTGATCTCCACACCTACACCACAGTACACATGCCCTGGCCCCAACATCATCCACAGACACACATACATGCAATAATATATTTAAAATTCAGGAAAAAGAGCACGTGAAGCTTCTCTGTGTTGTGATATACCAGTTTTTCCCTAGGCTGGTGAGACGGGAAAGCCCTCAGGATCATGTTCCCCTGATAACAAGGTCTAATACATAAAAGTGAACCCTTCTGGAGACAGCAGAAGCAGAGCAGGCAGGTGTTCTAAGGTGATGTACGTTCTATGGCAAACTGAATTTTAAAAGGATCTGTCATTGACATGTTCAGAATATTACAGTAAACTCGTGGTAGCTTCCTAAATTCATGGTGTCTCCCATGAATACTTAAATATTTCTGTGTACCACGTACAGGATATTTCCCCCCCCCCCCAAAAGATCAGTAGTATTGATTAGTTCTGTCAATAACTTATCAAATCCCAGTGTAGTGGTTTCAATAACTAAAGTATTTTAAGGCTGGGGATGTAACTTGGTGGGGAGGGTAGGTGTGGGATGTGGGGCAAAGTGCTTACTGCAAAAACATTAGGACCCAAGTTCCCTCCCCAGCATGCACATGGAAGCAGTTTATAGTGGTCCGCGTTTGTTCTCTCAGCTCTGGGAAAGCTGAGATGGAAGGATCTATGGGACTTGCTAGCCAGTCAGCCTTTCTCAGTCAGTGAGTTGCAGATTTAGTGGGAGACTGTCTTTTTAAAAAAAAGTGTTATGCGGTGATGTGTGACTGAAGAAGACGTCTAACATTGACTTCAGGCCTCCACACATGTAAAACACGTATACACATACACATTTATGCCACACAGAGAGAGTAAGTTTTAAATATCCAGATTTTCATTATGAAGACAAATTCTAGAAGGAGTTAAAATTAATTCAGTCCAATTCATCGACACTGACTGAACACTGGCATGCTCAAACATTCTCTGGAATGCCAGAGATACATATCTATCTACTGCCTCCACTAAAGGACTTGGTAAAGCCAGAAAATTTTTTTTTCTTTGTCAGCTGAAGAAACTAAAGAAATCTAAGAAAAATAAATAAATAAATAAAAAATTTTAAAACATTTTTTAAAAGACCATGGATGAAAAGGCATGGATGAAAAGAGATGAAAAGGCAAGAAAAAGAAGAGAAAAAAAAAACAAAAAGAAAAGGCCAAAAAATTACATGTGCATAAACAACAAATAGATGGTTTCAGATGAACAGATGTGTACATATTACATCACTTATTTATGTTGTGCATATACAATATATAAGACTGTATTTAGGAATGGATGGGTATACAGCCATACTTGTAAGAACAATAAATGAAAAGAGAGGCCATAAATTTGAAAGAGAGCAAGTAGAAGGAAGAAGTGGAAATGATGTAATTATATCATAAACTCAAAGAATAAAAGGAATTCAAAAATAAATTTCAGGGGTTGGGGATGTAGCTTGGCTGGTAGGCACAGAACCCTGGGTCGGAGCCCCAGCACCACGCGAACTGGGTGTGGTGTTGTAAGCCTGCAATCCTAGCACCCAAAAGATGAAGGCAGGATGAGCAGAAATTCAAGGTCATCCTCAATTGCATAGCAGGCTCAAGGCCAGCCTGGGATACATGCGATCTGTGTTTGAGAGCAGGGGGAGGAGGGAGGAAGGGGAAGAAGGAGGAGAGGAGAGGAGAGGAGAGGAGAGGAGAGGAGAGGAGAGGAGAGGAGAGGAGAGGGGAGGGGAGGGGAGGGGAGGGGAGGGGAGGGGAGGGGAGGGGAGGGGAGGGGAGGGGAGAGGAGAGGAGAGGAGAGGAGAGGAGAGGAGAGAAGAGGGGAGGGGAGGGGAGGGGAGGGGAGGGGAGGGGAGAGGAGAGGAGAGGATTCCATAGAATGTAAGTGAGAGAAAAATTGAAAGAGCCAAGGAAACCCGGAGAGAGAGAGAGAGGGCATGGCATTTGAAGTGTCCTTATGGATCAATGTGAGTCCATCAGCTATAAAATGTAGGAGAAAGCAACTCAGCCAGTGCTGCATTGATAGCTGCTTTGTATAGGAATAAGGGAATAAATGGATAGATATGTATCTGTAAAAAAAAAAAAATGCAGAAGACAGCCCCAGCTACAGAGGGCAGACTGGTCATCAAGAACCCATAGTGCCTTCCAAGAACCAAACAAGGAAGGTTGGAGCCAGGTTTCAAAGAGGCTGGGATACCAAGCTACAGAGCTTAGACTTCACTCCAAGAGTAACAGAGACTAAAGCAGGCTATCACGGGCTCTGTCATCTTTAAAATCTAACCCGGTCATGACTAATTCATGTAGAAGGCCATGACAAAGCTGCACAGGTAATACACCACAGTGGAATGGGAAACATTTTCCCTTTCCTAATGTAAGCACCTACAGTGTACTCCTAATCCTTGGCGTCTTGGATTTGATGAGAATGATGAGACAGCTGGGGCTGTCTTCTGCATTTTTTTTTTTTTACAGATACATATCTATCCATTTATTCCCTTATTCCTATACAAAGCAGCTATCAATGCAGCACTGGCTGAGTTGCTTTCTCCTACATTTTATAGCTGATGGACTCACATTGATCCATAAGGACACTTCAAATGCCATGATTAGAACTCAATACACCAAAAGCAGCAAACTTCTTTGCAATTATCATCAGCTTGCTCTTCAGAATTCATTTTTGCTTGGTTGCTGGCCATATTTCCTTGCTAGCTGTTCCTGAACTACAGAATGCTTCAAAACTTCTTATTAAAACAGCATTTCTCATCTCACACAATCTCTGAAGATGGGGAAATCTAAGCAGTTTAGCTGCCTGGGGGACTGGGACTGTTGTGGTTTTTTTTTTTTTATGGACTTTATTTTATAGCGAGCAATTTGTTGTTCACCATAGAAAGGCGGGCTTGTCACATGTTTGTAGTCAAGCTTTGGCTAACGCTACTGTCATCTGCAAGCTTCTCACTGGCTAGAGAATCTGCTTCCAAGAAGCAAACTATCATGGTTGTTGGCAGGAAGCCTTATATCTTTTCATTTGAACATTCCTCCATTAAGGTGGCTTGGCTATCCTCACACTGTGTCAGCTGACCCCGCCCCCTCTAGAGTTTCTGAAAGCTCTATGTATCTGGAGAGTGGGATGGTTTGGCCTAACCTGGACTTTTACTCTGCCTGTTAAGGATGGGTTGGAACTCAGGACTAGGGAGATGGCTTGAGTGGGTAAAGTGCTTTCGTTACTGAAGGCATGAAGACCTGTGATTAATCTCCAGAGGTCACATTTTAAAGGCTGGACTTACTGGTGCATCCTTGTAAAGCCAGCACAGCATGGCAGAGAGATAGGTGGACTCCTGGGCCTCACCAGCTAACCAGGTAGCAATTGGAAAACTCCAGGTCAATGGGATACCCCGCCTCAAACAAATATAATAGACACCTATACTTCAAGTATAAGGTGAGGAATGACACCTAAGATTGCCCTCTAGCCTCTACATGCACACACAAACATGTGCACATGCACACACACACATGTGCACACACACATATGTTCACATGTGAATGTACATACACAAACACAAAGATGGGTGAGAACTCAAAATTAATTTAACTAATTAAATACAATAAATGACCTTGCCATAGTGGATGAATGATTTAAAAAAAAAAAACTTAGTAAATAAAAATACTCTTCTGTGGACTAGATAGATGGCCCAGCAGTTAAGAACATATACCCCAGTTTAGATCCTAGCACCCACATTGTATAGTTCAAAACATCCTGTAACTCCAACTACAGGGGGTCCAGCACCCTCTTCTGGCCTCGGCAGATACTACATTTATTTGTGTATACATGTGCACACAAATGCATACACATCGTTAAAAATAAAATATATCTGATAGCCGGGCGTGGTGGCGCACTCCTGTAATCCCAGCACTTGGGAGGCAGAGGCAGGTGGATTTCTGAGTTCAAGGCCTGCCTGGTCTACAGAGTGAGTTCCAGGACAGCCAGGACTACACAGAAAAACCCTGTCTCGAAAAACCAATATATATATATCTGAAAAAAACAATTGTTTTCCCTCATTATGCCTATTCAGAAAAACTTTTATTCATAGAACAATATTTAAATGTATTTAAACAATAACCAAAGAAATTTAACTTCTCAATTTGTCTTGGGTTTTGTGAAGTTTTCTGATCATTGGCAAGCATACTAAAGATGCTGGCACCTTCTATTTTTGTAGAAAATAAGGAATCCTGTGCAAAAATACTATACTACTTACACAATCTTTGGAATGTTTCTAAATTGACTTCAGCTGTGGAGACAGCGATTTTCTGATTAATTTGATCAATGTAGACAGCAAGCTGTATAATGCATTAAAGGAATTCTGGGCAATTCAACATTTAGCTCAAAATTCTCTCTGCTTGGGGCCTGTTATCCACCAAGCCTTAACATTCCAGTGCCTCAAGCCTGGATTCCCTGGGCCCCCTGGGTCTTCTATCTGCTAGACACTGTTAGGAAGAGAGGGAAATGAAGAGGTACAGAAAGGGAGGAGGAGGATGGAGGGACAGAGGTTAGGAAGCAGCATGCCCATCCAGGTGTCCCAAGGTAGAAACATCTGAAGTCATAGATAGTTGGACATTTTAAATGTACAGAAGCAGCATTTTCTGAGTAAAATGCTTTTTTTGTTTGTTTGTTTGTTTTGTTTTGTTTTGTTTTTTGAGACAGGGTTTCTCTGTGTAGCTCTGGCTGTCCTGGAACTCACTCTATAGACCAGGCTGGCCTCGAACTCAGAAATCTGCCTGCCTCTGCCTCCCAAGTGTTGGGATTACAGGCGTGTGCCACCACTGCCCGGCTGGTAAAATGCTTTCTATACAGGTACAAGGGCCTGACTTCAGATCTCTTGGGAACCTGAGAACAGCTACCTGGCACCCACATACAAAAAGCTGGGCATAGTGGCACATGCCTATAACCCCAGTGCTGGGAACAAGGCGGGAAAGTTTGGTGAATCCCTGGGGCTTACTGGCCAATCAGTTTAGCCAAAATGGGGAACACTAGGTCCAATGAAAGACCCTGTCTCAAAAAATAAGACAGGAAAACAAGTGAGGAAGACATCTCAATGTCAAACTCTGGCTTCATCAGGTAGCTGCTTAGAAAAACACGCACACGTGCACATAGACACACATGGAGAGAGACAGAGACAAATAGACACAGAGAGAAACACACATAGACACAGAGAGAAACACACACATATATATGTACACATACACAGAGAGAGAGAGAGAGACTTAGTCTTCAAGTATAAGAATTATTGAATCAGTAATGGATATGTCATGGATTTAAAGCAAAGGGCAAGGAAGAGAGAATTCTGGGAAAAGGTTCAAGTCCCCCAGTAATGTTAACTTGGAATACCACTTGGCACCAGTAAGAAGTAAGTTAACGCTTTTTCCTCTGCACACTCTGTATTTGATTTTTCCAAGCTATGCCTTGTCATCATGCTCACTTGTCCTGGATTCCTTCCTTCCTCCCAGACTGTATTGTTTCCACTTAAATATAGAGAGTTGAATAATTAATTTTCTTTTTTCTGTAATTTTAAATAGCTTCACATGCACATTTGCAAAGCCGGCAACACAAAACTGGATTCTTGGTGTAATAAATCAATTTCCTCTGGCATCTATAAATCAGCAAGTTAATTATTAGCAATTCTATCTACTAATGCTTTTTGGTCTCTAAGTGATTTTCTTCCCATTTTCATGGCCAGATGTAGAATCTCATGATTAAACCAGTAAAATCTCGGTTGCAGCTGGTCCTTTGAAGCATGTTCTCCAAATTCAGTGAATGCATGGGCCTCACATTTACTAATTACAAGGCATGTTGCTTGTTTATTGACTCGTGTTCCTCTGATGGTTTTTCCTAGAGTACTTGCTCAAGACATCAGGTCTCCTTTAGGACACGTGCAGAGGACGTGTTGCTATTCACGGAGCAGCCACAGGCCAAACTGTTGTGCTTTAATTCGTGTTACTTTCTGAATATCAGGGTCTGCTATGTAGTTCTCGATCATGAGTTAATTCTTAAACAACTGTCATTTGCAATCATTGCATTTGTATGCATGTGGTGTGCATGCATGTGTGCATACATGGTTGCATGCGTGGGGACACATGGCTGAGTATGAGAGTGGATACATCTATTGAGGCAGAGTTTCTTGCTGAACTTGCCAAGCTAGCCAAGCTGGCCAAGTCTAACTAGTGTGCCCAGTGAGCTTGCCCTGGAAATGCCCTCTCTTTGACTCAAGGGCTAGGATTCCAGGCAGCCGTCATACCTGCCTGTCTTTCTACTTAAGCTCTAAGGATCCAAACTTATGATTCTCAAATATCTACTGAGCCATATCCCCAGTCTCTTGTCTGTATTTTTTAAATAAAGTAAAGCTAGATTCATTTTAAAAAGATTTTTCTTGTATGAGTGTTTTATCTGAATGTATGTGTGCATACCTGGTCCCTGCAGTTATCAGAAGAGGGCATCACATCCTCTGGAACCTCAATTACAGTTGGTGTGCTACACCATGTGGTGGCTGGGAACTGAACCTGGATCCTCTTCAAGAGCAGTAAGTGAGCTTGACTACTGAGCCATCTCTCCAGCTCTAAATTTCTTTTTTTTTTTCTGTTTTTAAAACAATGTCTCCCTACCTAGTCCAGGCTGTCCTGGAACTCCCTATATAGCCCAGGCTATCTTCAAATTCACACTTGTCCTGCTTTAGCTTCTGGAGGTTCCCAGCCACTGTGCCTGGATCTATGGTTACAATCTTCCAACGGAGCTGAACGACTAAGCCGTGTCTGTGATGGCGAAGGTATCTTTGGTAGTGGGGAAGGACTCTTGATTTGTTCACATGATTTTGATGACCCAAGTGTTAGCCATTAGCACTTTGAAGCATTTCATGAGTGACATTTAATCATCAAAATGATGATATAGGACAAATAAATATACCTCAGATTTCTTGGGTTCTCTACTGTACCTGAAGTCAGGCATGTGAAACCAATAAAACTTGAGAAAGCATGTTTTATTTTAAACTCTGGAGAGCTTTGGAAATGTGCAAACAGCATGCGAATTCCATCTTCTGGTAACTTTTTTCTACTCATTATCCCCAGGCAGTATCATTTACAATCCAAACTCATTGACTTTGACATATAGAAGGAAGCTAGGCCTGGCCACCTATACCAGAGACTCTGCACTGGTTTCTAATTAGGTGTTTAAAATATAAGCTCTTTAAACAAATTTCTATCTGTTTTTGCTTTCCTTTATATCTAACCATCACAGAATGCCTGGGGCTGATTGAAATGCAATGAGAGACAGAAAGGGAGCAGATCTGGAAGGGAGAGGAATGGAGGGGAGGGGAGGGGAAGGGAGGGGAGGCAGGAAGGAGTAGAGGGAGAGGAAACTATAATCAGGATCTGTTGTATGAGAAAAGATTCTATTTTCAATAAAAGGAAAAATATTGGGGTGGGGGGAATTACCAAAAAAAATATTAGGCCAATTGCATTTAGCATAGCATATTTAACCAAGAATCTATGAACATACAAAACCTAGTGATGTTCAAAGAACTGTTGGCACACATGGCAAGACTGTTCATAGATGCAGTGGTGAGTGGTCCAGAATCGGCCTGAGTTGAGGCCTGCAGGATGAAGCATGGTTCGGTCAACAGTAGGTAGTCAGTCGCCTGAAGTTCGGCTGCTGAGAATGGTTTGGACTCAACTCGCTGTGAGAATAAATGTGGTGTGGATAAAAGTTTGTTTGTCCACTGACGGTACAGTTGTCTGTGTAAAACTTCAGACAACTTGTCAGGGACACGAACAGTCTTCTCTTTGTTACAGAGTTAGAGAAACGTAGGGAAAGCAAGCCCAGCTAGTAGGGAAATGTGAAAAGAGGCTCGCCTGGAAATTTTGAATTGCTACACAGAAAACTTGTTGGTGGCTGCAGTTATTTACTCTTTTGTTATTCTTTGTGCTCACAAGCTTCTATTTAGCTCTGATCCTCCGCTGACTTACAATAAATACAATTCTTCTACAGTCTTCCCATCCAGTTGTTGAGTCCTATCTTCTAAATTCCAAAGTTTCTTTAGAAACAGGGTGGCCTGGGAAGTGTACCACTGGGGTGCGGGGGTGAGGGGTGGGGGGCTGGAGGGCTGGGGGTGGGGGTTGGGGTGAGAGGTGGGGGGTGGGGGGTGGGGGTGGGGGTGGAGGTGGGGGGTGAGGAGTGGGGGTGGGGGTGGCTTTCAGAGTTTACAGCCTCCCCTTGCCTCTACCTAACTCTTTTCATCCTTGTGGCTGGGAATGTGATCATTCACATGCCTGATCCATTGCCATTATGGACTCACACGCCACAACTGAAATAAGCTTCCTTTCCTTACAAAGGAAAAAAAAAATCAAAGCTCTTTTTCAGGACTTGGGATGTAGTTCAGTGGTGGAGCAATTGCTTAGCATGCTCTAACCAGACATTTGCTCAATACCAAGCACTGAAAACATACCTTTCTCAGAGCATTTTTATTGGTAACTGCCAGGGTGTTCTAGACTATACTGCACAGGCATTTGCATAGACTATGAAGTAAAAAGCAAAGGCTGGCTCTTTCTCATCTCCGTGCTCCACCCACATACCCAAGTAAGGTTCTTGGAACACAGAAAAAGCTCAAGAAATGTTTACTTTAAAGTAATGGTACTTAAAGACATTTGTCATGTGGGGGATATTTGGCAAATGATGCTTTTGTTTTTAGTACAGTGTCTTGCTATATAAACCTAGCCAGCTGGGAAATTCTGGCCTAACACAATGATCATCCTGTTTCTCATTGCACAGCACTAGGATTATAAGTGTGCACTACCACATTCAGCCAACCTGTGATTGTCACCAATAGGGGAGTACATGCTATTGACAACCATGGATGCTACTGAACATCTTAGAGCACCCACAATAACACCCATTAAAAAAAAACCCAAATAATCATACAGCCTAAAATATCAGTCATATAGGGGTTGAGAAAGATGGTTTCAGTACTTTAATTAGTATGAATTAATAATTTATGAAAGGATGCTGGAAAGACGGCTTGGCAGTTAAGAGCATTGGCTATTCTTTCAGAGGACCCAGGTTCAGTTCCCAGCACCCACATGAGAGCTCACAATGGTCTACAGCTCCAATTCCAGGGTAATCAATACATGTAAGCGCCAATGCACATAAAATAAAAATAAATAACTTTCTTAAAGACTAAGCCGGGCGGTAGTGGCGCACGCCTGTAATCCCAGCACTTGGGAGGCAGAGGCAGGTGGATTTCTGAGTTTGAGGCCACCCTGGTCTACAGAGTGAGTTCCAGGACATCCAGGGCTACACAGAGAAACCCTGTCTCAAAAAACCAAAAAAAAAAAAAAAAAAAAAAGACTGAAAAAGTCTCTTCCAGAACTTTATTTTTTCTCATTCTATGCTCTTGATGAATACGATGTCCAAAACTCCATTGTTTTATCTGAGAAATGAAGTTTGTAGGAAAGGCAGATCATGAGAGGAACAGACAAAGTTGTTTAACTGTCTGGCTTGAACTAAGATACTAGCATATATTCAATCCTGGTACCTGACAAAAATGTGTCTCCCTTATCTATTAAAGAACTCAGGAAATTATTTAACACTGTATTTCATGCGCATGAGGAATCAAATGCAGCCCTCCATAAAATCTGTCTTTTCTTTTAGTCTGGTAGCAGTTCTGTTGAACCCAAAAATATCAAACAGGTAAACCAGGCAAGGAGCTTTCCACCTGGGAGTGTTATTTAGGGTTCTTCCTGGAAGGCAGGGGCTCACTCCAGATCGGGGGTCAGCAAGCTACAACCCACAGACCAAGGTTTTTACATATTTTTACACAACATATGAGCCAAAGCCAGTTTTAACATTTCAAATGGTTGATGATGGAATAAAAGAGTAATATCTTCGAGGATGTGGGTGTAGTTCTGTTGAACGTGTGCTCACTTGACACTCAGGAAGCCCAGAGTTTGGTCCTCAGCAACACATAAATCAGAAGTAATAGGAAGAAAGAAGCAGGAAGTTGAGAAGTTCAAGGTCGTCCTTGGTGATTTGGTAAGTTCAAGGGCAGGCTAGGGTACATGTGACAGTTTGCTGACTGAGCTAGCGTCCTAGCCCCAGAAATGAAGGGCTATTGGGAGAATCACACCCATCTGTTTACCATTCCCTATGGCTGCTTTTGCACATAAGCACAAACCTTTGCCTGCCTGCAAAGCCTGAAATATTTCCCCCCTAGTCCCTTTGAGAAAATGTTTGCTGATTGTTGCTCAACAGTCAAGAGTCTGGCAAATTGTGTTTGCAGGAGGCTGTTTTGAAACACTTTAAGTTTAAATCCCTCCCCTGACCCCCTTCCCTGCACCTGGCTCTGCTTGGGGACATCTGCTTGGGGATGGACCTCCACTTTATGGCATTGGAGTTTCCTCCTCTGTAACCTGAGATGACTTGGCAAAAGAGTCCCCCGCCTCCCCCCTCCCCGCCCCCCCCACTCCCCCTCTTAACAGTCCACAGTGTATGGTGATTGCAGGCTGTCCAGTGACTCCCGGGTGGCCATGAAGTAAAACCTTCATGCAGACCTTTTGTGGGAGCCGAAACCACTTAGCCAGTGAGTCACGGACACAAAGCCAAAAACTAGAAAGCCACTGTACCTATTCAGGACAGATTGGAGTTGTGGGACTTGACCAGTCTCAAATATATATATATATATATATATATATATATATATATATATATATATGTCATTTTCACTCTCTAACTTTAGGTTAAAAGAGAACGGACAAAACTAGAGCAACTTGGGTAAAGGATGGAAGGAAGAGCCCCCCAAATTGAGGGCTTTGCATTTGGTTTTTTGTTTGTTTGTTTGTTTGTTTGTTGTATGTGGAAATCACTCAGATACTTGACATCTTTCCTGTCGCACCCATGGCAAGGAAGAGTGTCTGTGGCCTCCTCTGTTTTTTCAATACTGACCCACAGTTCTTTATCCACAGTCCACGGGATTATGGGTGGCCAGCACTGGCACACCAGCCTGGGGTCTGTCACTACGGAACTAAGACAGCTTGCTGCTATGGCTGGAAAAGGAACAGCAAGGGAGTGTGCGAAGGTAAGTTTTGTAAAGTTTAGAGCAGCCTGCAGCTCATCAGGATGCCTAGTTGTCACCCTATGACACCATTGTCAACGGATTCTCTGGAGTGAGGACATGGGTAACTACCAATACTCCATAAAGTTTTTGTCCCAGTGCAGTGTCCAGAGTGGCTGACACTGTCACACTAGATGGGAGTTATTTTAGGACACTTTCATGTTCATTCTTATTTCTGTTACTATTTGAACAAGCGTAACTGGAGTTTGGTTTGGTTTGGTTTTTGTTTTGTTTTGTTTTTAATCTGTAGAAACTGAGATGGGCAAATCCAGGCCAATTAACGCCTTCTAATTACAGTTTTTTCTGACTGATTTCTGGCAACATACACAGATTTTGTGTCTACTTTGTAGATAGACTACTTGGCCATTAGAATAGGGACTTTATACCTTGTAGATGTGCCATTCCTATTTTTAAATTCCTTACGAGTAGTTTCTTTTTTTAAAAGATTTATTTATTTATTTATTTATTTATTTATTTATTTATTATGTATATGAGTACGCTGTAGCTGTACAGATGGCTGTGAGCCTTCTTGCGGTTGTTGGGAATTGAATTTAGGACCTCTGCTCACTCCAGTCAACCCCACTCACCCCAGTGAGCAGGTTAACCTTGCTTGCCCGGATTTATTTATTATTATATGATTATATGTAAGTACACTGTATCTGTCCTCGGGCACACCAGAAGAGGGCATCAGATCTCATTACAGATGGTTGTGAGCCACCATGTGGTTGCTGGGATTTGAACTCAAGACCTTTGGAAGAGCAGTCAGTGCTCTTAACCACTGAGCCATCTCTCCAGCCCAAGAGTAGTTTCTAATGGCTAGAAATACATGCATGTAATGCAAAGGTGTTGGGCTGGGTTTTTTTTTTCATTATTTTGTGTAGATTACAGACTAAGAAAATAGAGTTTTCTTTGGACACTGTTTCTCAGATTCTGTGCTAGGAGCTTACTGAAAGATCTCTTATAATTTCCAAAGGATTTGGGGGGGCTGAGATGTATTGCATTCATCTCTATGTGGTTTTCCAAAGTGACCCATATTTGTGCTAGAGAGCCGTGACACCTGCATCTCTCCAAGGCACCTGGTGCTGTTGTCCTTAATAGAGTTCTTTGCTTCAGGGTAGAAATCTGCTTTCACTGTCCCCAGCAGGTATCAAATGCCTAATACTGATTGTGAGTTCCTTGTTTGTTAAGGGGGGTAATGACATGCCCAAATGTTCCAGAAATGCATTAAAATGCTAACTATTTTACAGGTAACTATATTATCTCCTCATAGGCTTCTCCCCGACCCAACCCCCTCTGTTCTAGCCAGCCCCCAAATAGCTAGATTAATAGCTGCTTGGGTGGTGGAAGTCATTATTTTTCAGTCAAGTAGTCACTGGTAATTTCCCCATGCCCCAGTTAGTATCTCCATAACTACCTACATCTAGACAAACACCTTAGTTAAATTCACTGGGTCTGTCATAGTCACTGTTCTATCCCTGTGAAGAGACACCATGACCATGGCAACTCTTATTGAAAAGAAAGTGTTTGATTGGGGCTGGCTTAAAGTTCCAGTGGTCCACTATCATCCTGGTAGAGAACGTGGCAGCACGCTCCACAGATGGCTATGATGCTGGTGAAATAATTGAAAGTTCTGCATCCAGGTCCACAGGCAGTGAGAAGAGAGTGACATCGGACCAAGCTTGGGCTTTTGAAATCTCATGGCCTAACCTCAGTGACACACTTCCTCCAATATGGCCACACCTCCCAAGTCCTCTCAAGTAGTGCCACTCCTGGATGGCCAAGCATTCTAATTAATATATGAGGCGATGAGGGCCATACTTATCAAATCACCACAGGGTCTAAAAAGGCAAAATATGTGAAAATAGGAGGAGGGCTTGTTGGGAAGAAAAGGGGTTTGAGAAGGCCTGGGAAGGAAAGAAGAGGAGGTATAGTGGGAGCTGAATATGACCAGAATCCATTGTCCAGATGCATAAATTTGTCAAAAAAAAAATTCAAGATTTTTAAAGATCTAGATTGACCATAGGGAAGGAAAAACCTGATGTCTGAAGTCTGTGAAACAACAGAATACATGGGTAGTGTTTCCACATATTCCCTGTTATTCAACACTTTTCAGCCACCAGAGTTTCTTTGTAGTAGTATGACCAGGATGATGAGATATTTTCAAAAAAAAAAAAAAAAAGAAAGAAAGAAAGAAAAAAAAAAAAAAGAAGGATCATCATTGTCCATCCAGTCACAGGAAGAGAGAGCGTCACTCTGAGACCTGTGCCAATGAAAAGGGCACCTAGATGTACTTCGGTTGGTAGAATCCTTGCTAAGCATGCAGCTGTCCTCCTCCTAATTGGATGCCTTGTGATCATGGGATGTTAGACTGATGTGGGTGACCTCGGAGAAAGCAGTGACATTCACTAAAGCTCTGTTTCCTTTCCTGGAACATAGAGAGGGCACTAGCCTTCACAAGGTCCAGAGTGGAGGTACTAAAGCGTGTTCTTACTGCCTGTGGCACAGAAAAAAAAATACTGCACATGAATAAATTACCATTGATTCAGAAAGGACCAACGAATGACTCTTGTCACATTTCTGTCCTTCAAAGCACCAGGTGTCGGGAGCAATAAGTATAAAACATTCTTCTTTGGAGGCAGTCAGGGGGAAAGGAGTAAAAGTCACAGGAGATGTGTGACTTATAATTTCTTACAGTCTCACGAACTTCAACACTTACGGCCATAAAACTTGGTCAAACCGGGCATGCCACTGGGGAGTGCATGAGTGTGAGCTCTGGCTCTCTAGAGCGAGGGCCATTCTTCAACTAGATCAGAGCAGTCTGGCCACAGTGTGCACAGCCAATCACAGTCTCAGTGATTTCTCACAGTATATATCACAGGTACGAAGGAATGTAATGCAAAAGTTCAAAAGAACCAGTGGGAGAGTGTAAGAAAAATATTCAATATGCACATGCTGTGAGGGAAAGATGTTTAGCAACTCTGTTGCTTTTGTTGAATATTTGAGTTTTAATTTGTAATATTTGCAAAACCATATATGTGTGTGTATATATATACCATATTTTATTAAATCTGGGTTTTTTTTGTGTTTTTTTTTGTTTGTTTGTTTGTTTTGTTTTGTTTTTTTTTTGAAACCGAGTTTCATGTAACCCAGACTGGCCTTAAACTCTCTGTGTAACTGAAAACAATCTTTAACTCCTGATCGTTCTGCTTAAATGCTTACATTTTAGCCACTCGCCACCATGCCCACTTTATGGGACCAAACCCAAGGCTTTCTGCATGCTAGGCAAGCACTCTCCTTACAAAGCGAAGTCCCTAGCACCCGCATGTTCCTTCTTGTCGGTAAGGTCATAGGTTCCTAAAAGCACAAACGACAAGGATAGCCACTCCCCTCCTGCTGGGTTTCTTAGTCCTCCACTAGAGTTCAGCCTGTGCAGTAAGAAAAACACACCTCGACCTGCCCCAACAAGCAATGCCAAAGCCTGGCTGGGAGGTCCCAGTCCACACATGCCTTCTCTTTAATCTACTCTTCATTCTTTGTTTCCTCGCAGCGACCTAAACCCATGCACACTGGACCCCTGCCCCCAGCCTTTGCCTCTGCCCCTGTCTAAATCTTTTCTCAGCGGTGAAGTTTGATCAAGTCTGTATCATTAGCCTCAAAATATATGTCACTCTATTGACAAGGAATGAAGAGCTGTCCAAGAACAAATCCCTAATGAAAAACTGCAGACAGTGGAGACTGGGGGGGCGGGGGGGGGGTAACTAGGGTGGGAGGGGGGAAGTTGGTGAGTTTAACTTGGTGCAAAGTGTGCCTCAGCCTCTGGCTCTTTTAGACACAAACTGAATTTCCCTTTGCTGGATTGGCTGCTCCGGTCACAGATCCAAAGTCACTGTAAATTAAAAACATCTTTCTGAAGCTTCGACCTTAGAGCAAGGATATTACTCACTATTTCTCCCGTGTGCTATCTGGCATTCATCCCGGGCTTTCCTGTCTGGATCACACTGGAAATTAGCTTCCAGGGAGCAATCAAAGGTCTTTGGAATTAAAAAAAATAATGAAGATTTATTTTTCCAACATCTGAACTTAAAGCTGCATCCCCAAGTCCATGTTCATAACAAAGGAGACACTGAAAATTAAATTCCATCTCTTTAGTCTTTGAAAGTGGAAAAACTTTGGCTGGGAAAGCTTCCTCCCCCACCCCACCCCCCACCTTACCTTCTTAGTTATAACTTGTTCAGAACAAAAAATTTTCCCTGTTACAATTTCTATGCCTATTGCTTTACTCAGTGTTGAAAAAAAACATATGTTCCAGGCATGGTGGCACATACCTCTAATCCCAGCATTAGAGAAGCAAAACTAAGAAGACCATGAGCTCAAGATCAGCCTGGGCTACATAGAAAGAGCCTGCCCCAAAACAAAAACAAAACCAAGGGCTAGGACTCTACCTCAGTGCTAGACCATTTGACTAACAAGGTCCTGGGCTCCACACCTAGCACTGCAATCTATTTGCACACATAGCATGTGTTTGTGTGCGACATATACTTGCATATGTGCATCTATTTTCTCATCAGTGACATATTCACAACATTGTATACAGCATTGCAAGGGAAAAAATGAATTTTGAGCAATAGTCTAACGACCCCAAAACCATTGTAATAGACAAGAGCTGTCTCAGTTGTTTTATTCATCTCCTTCCCATGAGTCTCCATCAGGCCTGCCATGATCTTCCATCATCTGTTCCCTTGCCCCCAATCCAGGTGCAACATGCTAGCTTCCTTGCTTTTTAGCCTACCATTTTGTTCACTGAAGGAAGATTTATTGAATGCCTGCTTTGTGCCATGCCCCCAGAATACAAAAGCCAATAACAGAAGCACAAACCCCATCTACTATATGCCTCTGTGACCACCGTCATCGGCGTGCTTCAAGTACCCATCAGAGTGAGCTCTTCAAATTGAACGGTAGCAAACAACACTAAAAAGATCTTGCTGATTCCAACAAAAAAAAAATAGTTCGTGCTTGGGGTGATAGCTCAGTTAGTAAAGTGCTTGCCACATAGGCATGAGGAACTGAACTTAATCCACATAACCCATGTAATCAATTAATTAATTAATTAATTAGCAAGCCAAGTGTGTTTGAGCCTGTCTGTAATCCTGGCCCTGGAGAGACAGAGTCAGGTGCATACTTGAGTCTAAGACTCACTGGCCAACCAGCCTAACTTAATCTGTTATCCTTAAAGGCCAGTGGGAGACTCTGTCTCAGAAACAGGGCTGGGAGGAAGGGGAGAAGGACAGAGAGATGACTCATTGGGTAAAGGTCCTTGCAACTAAGTCCAATAACCTGAATTTGTTCCCCAGGACCCACAGAGTAGAAAAAGAGGGCCAGCTGCTGCAAGTTATCTTCGGGCCTCCACGTGTTTGTCCTGGCACATGCATTTCCTGTCCCTGAATACAAATAAAGACATTTTTTTTTTAAACAAAGAGATGCCACCTGAAGAATAACACAAAAGGTTGTCCCCTGGCTTTCACATTAAAGTACAGACATGTGCATTCACACCCACACACATGTAAACACACACACACACACACACACACACACACACACACACACACCAAAAAGAAAGAAAAATAGAGGAATACTTAAGAGATAAGAAGAGACAAAGTGTCAGAAAGAAATGGAGGGACCTTCGAACTTTGCCCATGTTACTCTGTTATGTCTTCCTCTTGAATGCCCTTCTTTAGTAATGTTTTGGGTTGACATGCAGAAGGAGTAGGCTGTGTGTTCACAGGGCTTTATGACATTGGAGGCATGGTCATGCTAAGCAAATGAGTCCAATGCACTGTTATTCATTGTGTTGTGGGTGTGAGGGCTTGTTTTGTTCACAAGGCAATCTCTTCCCAGTGTTGGAAAAGATGAACCCAGAGTAAAGAGGATATAGATTCTCAGTCCATTTCCACAGAGTTCTCTGCCATACAGAAGGACAATCGGCCTGTGCACCTTGTCAGTGTGTCAACTATATCATTAGGATCTCTTTCCCTTTTACAGCGATATGTGAGCCCAGATGCAAGTTTGGTGAGTGTGTGGGACCGAATAAATGTAGATGCTTTCCAGGATACACCGGGAAGACCTGCAGTCAAGGTCAGTACAACACCAGGATCCTGGGATCACTCCATTTCAGTGGGATCAGGGAGGAAAGAAAGCACTGAGGCTTTCTTAGTAGTTGATAGTCAAATCTTGGGCATGGTTTCAGGATGATAGTCTTCAACCAATATGTACTTGATAAACGTGAAACTTCTGTTGTTGTTTTTTTTTTCCAAATTACACAATAAGCTTAAAATAACTATTATCTAAATAATATACATTATTTTTTTTAAAAAAAAAGAGCAATGGATGAGAATATAAAAGTAAAAACAATGATGCGCTAGTTATGTAACTCAGTAAAATATTTGTCCAGAATGCACAAATCCGTGGGTTCAATCCCCAGCACTGCATAAACCAGGCATGATAACACACACCTGTAACCCTACACTTGAGAAGTGGAGACAGGAGGATCCAAAAAGTTCCAGGTCATCCATGGCTATGTGTCAATGATACATGAAACCCAGTCTCAAATGGGAGAAGGGCCTCAAGAAGAGAAATTCTGCCCTTAACCCTTAATCATAGTTAATGATTTGCTGTAGATCAATGAGTGGGTCTCGACCTGTGATTCGGGACCACTTTAGGGTGTTGAATGATCCTTTCACAGCACATCAGATATCCTGTATATCAGATATTTGCATAATGGTTCATAACAGCAGCAAAATTACAGTTATTAGTAGAAACAAAATTTTGTGGTTGGAGGTCACCATAGCATGAGGAACTAGATTAAAGGTTGCAGCATTAGGAAGGTTGAGGACCACTGTTCTAGATCTTCAGAATCCTTTGCAATGACCCTACAGTAAGCATCAGTATCTCTCATGGGTGTCCTTACCTGTCAGTATGCACAGATCTCATACTCTTTAAGGCCATATCCCAGTCCTTAGTGTGAAGATATTTATCTTTTATGAAATTGATACTTTCCTACCATCACCATTTCCATTTGTCCCAATCCCTTGCCACTGCAAACAATGCTCAATCAACATCCTTCTCATACCCACTCAACAGCCAGTTCTTCTGGAGTGATCTGGGCTAAGATAAATATCTAAAAATGGAATCGTTGACTAATGTGTGGTCTTTTTACTCAACATATACATTTCTGAGAGGTTTTGGCTTTGTTATGGAGATAGGGTCTTACTATGTAGATGTCACTCTGTAAAACAGGATGGCCTTGAGCTTGCAGATATCTGCCTGCTTTTGCCTCCTGGGTGCCGGGAATCAACGTGTGTAACACCACACTGGTCTGTTTTGTTTTGAGACAAGCTCATATGTCCCAGGTTTGCTATGTTGCCCAAGATGGACCTTGAACTTCTGATCCTCCTGCCACCACCTTATGAATGTTTAGCTTCTATGTATAAGCTACCCCTCCCAATGTATATGGTGTTGGGGGTGGAATCCAGGACTCTGAACATGCCAGGCAAACACTTTACCAACTGAGCTACATCTCCAGCCCAACAACAGACACCCTTTAAAGGACAATGTATGGTACTTGTCTTGGGCTAGTTATCTAATGACAATTAAGGATTTATTTAATATCTAGAACGTTGGCCAGAGATGATAGCACATGACTATAATCCCAGCACATGGGAGGTAGAGACAGGAAGATCAGGATTTGAGGCCTGCCTCTATTATGTGCTAAAGAACGTCCTAGGCTATCTGAGACTGTCCTCGAACAAAAACTGTCCTCCAAAGAGAGAGTTGTTAGCTAATATATAATGTCCATTTGCATTTACCTTTCAGATAAGTGTAGTCTATTTATATAGTAATCCTGTATGGGATGTATACATGCTAAAACAGACTAGTTACATTCCTAAAATTCAAACTTAACTAGGAATCTTTTATTTTTAGTTGCCAAACTTGGGAATCATCCCCTGGGTCATCTGGCACTATTGAAAGACATTTGAAGGACGCGGTGCTGGCATCTACTGGCTAAATACAGGCCTTAGGGTTTCTATTGCAGTGAAGAAACACTTTGATCACAGAAACTTTTATAAAGTAAAACATTTAAGTGGTGCTGGCATATAGTTCAGAGGTTTAGTCCATTATCATCAAGGTGGGAATCATGGCAGCATCCAGACAGGCATGGTGCTGGTGAGGTAACTGAGAGCTCTACATCCAGATCAGTAGGCAACAGGAAGAAAATCACTGGGCCTGGCTTGAGCATTTGAAACTCCAAAGCCTGTCCCGAATGACACATTTCCTCCAACAAGGCCACAACTACTCCAACAAAGACACACCTCCTAATAGTGCCACTTCCTAATGACCAAGCATTCGAGTATATAAGTCTATGGGAGCCATTCCTATTTAAACCACTATAACTAACCTTACATTGCCCAGAAGTGCTCTATACCAACAAAAATAGCTCAGTCTAAATGACAATGGTCACCAATACTGAGAGTCTGTAGAAATTATAGTAAACAAAAAATACCGCAAATGCTGGAGCAGATCAGTTGACAGAGTATTTGCCTAGCATGAACAACACCCTGGGTTTGATCTCTAATATGAAATAAACAGGACATGATGTCAAATTCCTGCAACCCTACTTCTTGGACAGTAGGAGCAGGAAGATTTAAGATTCATCCTTGGCTACATAGCAGGTCCCTGGGATACAAGAAATCCTGTCTCAAAACTAACAATCAGACATACAAACTAAAACACTTTGGGAGGAAAAGGGGCCACATTGGTCTTGGCTGTAGACTTAGATGTTTCAACTAGGGTGATTTTGTCATTCAGGGGATGTCTGACAATGTCTGGGACACAGTTTGAGTTGTCACAGCTAGGGGAAGGGTTGCTACTGGTATCTATTGAACAAATACCATCCCTTCTCCTAAACACTCTAAAATCCACACCGTCTGAGCCCTATATAGAGGAATGATATGGACTCAAATGTCAAGAGAGGTTGAGCAACCCTTGCATGAAGAAAGCCACACTAATTAAGAAAGTGCCCCTAGCCCGATGATAAGGTTGAGCACCATCAGCCAATCACATTTAACTTCTCTCATGAGAAATTTCCAGGGAGACACACTGGGATGGCTTGGCAGTTATAAGGTTTGATCCTAGAACCCATATGCAAAGCTAGCTGGGCCTGGTGATAAAGAACTGTGATGGGGAACTCATTGGCTACCAAGCCTAGCCTAATAGCTAAGTCCTCGCTTGCTATCTCCAAAAACCTAGGAAAGACACCCGGCCTCCTTATTCACACTCGTGAGCACAAGCAAACACTAAGAACCACAGGTTCATCCGTGAGTTCTCTTGTTAGAACTTTCGGGCCAAGTGCTTCTTTCTCCTCAGATCCTTTCTGGAGCCCTTCGGACTAGGGGGCCCTAGTTCTCAAATTCCAGTAAAATATTAACATTAAGAGAGCGGTCCAGTTGGCTCAAATGTGGAGGTTGTCTCTCTTCCCTCTGCGGCCTGCCTGCCCCATGGCAGCCTGATCAAAGATGACTCATGGCATTGGGCCTGAGCTAATGTGTTTCCCAAAAATCCTCATAAGGCATGAGTGAGTCACCTCTGGCTAAAAGCCAAGTGATGGAGTACCCTGGGCTTTCCATTATGTCCAGTCACCGTATTTCAGTTTCCCCCTTAACAGAATATAGGGACTGGGGCCAGTGAGAAGGTGTATGCGGAGCACACATGCACTCATGTGCACATGCGCATGTACACACACACACACACACATATTACTGCAAAATATAATAAATTAGTACATGTTATAAAAAGTAAAAATAAGGTGGTTGAAGTATGTGAGGGGATGATAGGGTTGAGGGAACAGGCAACAGAGAAGGAAACTTCAGGTGTTAAAAAACAATCTGCATATACACAAAACCTTGCAAAGGCGGGAAGAGCTACTGTCTCACCTTTCAAGGACACACTCTACCTCTGCCTTTCAGAATGTCTTCTCTTCTGTGGAATTTGGTGCGTTTCTCCTTTCTTTATCTTCCCTGTGGGGACTTAAACCATGAGTCCTCCTCTGCAATCATATTCACAAAGAGAGGTCAGATCCTTTTATCACAGTATCGTTTTTTAGTTTTTTTTCTTTTTTTTTTTTTTATTTTTTTAAAAGATTTATTTATTTATATGTAAGTACACTGTCGCTGTCTTCAGACTCCCCAGAAGAGGGCAGCAGATCTCATTATGGATATTTATGAGCCACCCTGTGGTTGCTGGGACTTGAACTCAGGACCTCTAGAAGAGCAGTCAATCCTCTTAACCACTGAGCCATCTCTCCAGCCTCTCACAATATCCTTTAACAATGTTTTTCTCCTGTAGCTTTTCTCCATCTTGAAACAGGCTATCTCCATTTTGATCTCAGGCTAAGGATGACTTGAATTCCTTATTCATCTCTGCCTCCACCTCCTGATTCCCTCCTGCACCCACCTCCTGATTCCCTCCTGCACCCACCTCCTGATTCCCTCCTGCACCTACCTCCTGATTCCCTCCTGCACCCACCTCCTGATTCCCTCCTGCACCTACCTCCTGATTCCCTCCTGCACCCACCTCCTGATTCCCTCCTGCACCCACCTCCTGAGTGCTAAGCTAGCCTTGCAACAGCGAGCATTTTTTTGTGGCGCTCAGGGCTTGAGCTTAGGGTTTTGTACATGCTGGGTGAGCACATGTCCAACTGACCCATACCCTGTAGCCCACCTACTTTTATCATTTTCTTGTTTTAAAAGAAACATTATTCATCCTTAATGTTTATTTTTTTAACCAAAATATACTACGAAGCACAGAAAGAAAGAAGAAAAGACTCCCTTGAACATACCAATTAACCACAACCATGGCTAGCATTGAGAACTTTTCACCCTAGGTTTTTATTCCTTACATATTTCCATTGTGTTGTTTATCCATTTAGGATTGATCAGTACACGCCCCATGAAAACCTGCACATGCAATTAAATATGCTGCAACCAACTGTCTATTGAGGTTCTTTCTAGAATGGTTATTAGCCAAGATAACGGGCTTTTACCTGGAGCCACCCCGAATCACAACAATGCTGCTGGGGTGAGCTGTTTGGGAAGTAGTAAAGTTAGAAATACCCAAATTGTATGTTTCTGACTCTAAATTAAAGTAGCAGCATATATAAATGTATGTATATTAAAAATGTATAACTTAGGCCAGTGAAATGGCTCAGCAGGCAAAAGTACTTGCTGCACAAGCCTATCAGCCTGAGTCTGAACCCTGGGACGCACATTGATATAACACTTGAAAGTTGTCCTCTGACTGCCACACACACCATGACACCTATACTCTTACTCAAATCACACACATACACACACACCAATAGTAATAATGAAATATTTTAATAATTATACAACGTGATAAATTGCCACTACGCTTTCCTAATTGGAGCCCAGATCAGAAAAGCAGAATCCCAACAGTCTTCCCTCAACATTTCTTCCCTCAACAAGGAAAGCCACCATGGATGGTGGGTGGCATGTGCCTGTGATCCTTAGCACTGGAGAGGATGAAGCATAAGAGCTGCCTCAAGTTCAAAGCCAGCCTGGGCTACAATATGAGGATAGATAGATAGATAGATAGATAGATAGATAGATAGATAGATAAAAAGAAAAGTATATCTTGACTTTACTTCCTCTATCACAGTATGTATGTAATGGATATAGCCATCTTATTCTACTCAGTATCTGTGAGAATTATCCTTTGTTGCCTATAGTTGTAATTTCTCCTATTTAACTCCTGTACATCATACTCACCACATACCCATCCTGCTGGGGTGTGTTTGAATCACTCCAACTAATATATGTACTATTGTGGATCCTTTAGCATGTGGGGGTTTGTGTGTGTGTGTGTGTGTGTGTGTGTGTGTGTGTGTGCAAAGTACCATTAACATTTCTCTCTTTTCTGCCTGGCCCTGCAGATGTGAATGAGTGTGGAGTCAAACCCCGGCCATGCCAGCACAGATGTGTGAATACACACGGTAGCTACAAATGCTTTTGCCTCAGCGGCCACATGCTTCTACCAGATGCCACATGTTCGAGTAAGTTTCAGCAGCCACTCAATGCTAGAGGCTTGCCTTTTGGTATTTGATGTCTGGGGAAAGACTTACTTGAGTAACTTTTAAAAACATATCAAGCCAGGCAATGGCGGTGCATACATTTCATTCCAGTACTCAGGAAGCAGAGGCAGGAGGATCTCTGTCAATTCAAGGCCAGCCTGGTCTCCAGAGCTAGTTCCAGGACAACCAGGGATATACAAAGAAAACCTGTCTCTAAAAAATAAATAATAAACAAACAAACAATATAAAGAGTAAAAATAAAATTAAAAAAAATATATCTTGTGTTATCCTGGTGTGGTGATGCATGCCTTTCATCCTAGCATTCCGGAGGTGGAAGCAAGTGGATCTCTGTGAGTTTTTGGCCAGTTTCATCTACATAGTGAGTTCTAGGCCAGACAGGACTACATAGTGAAACCCTTTCTCAAACAAAAACAAAACAACAACAACAAAAAAACACCACCCGCAACCCACCCCACCCTGGTCACGGCAATCCTCCTCTCTCTCTCTCTTCCCCTCAGTTCCTTGCCTGCTCAATCCAAGAGTCCCGCCTCTGTCTTCCTGCCCAACCTTTGGCTGGCTGTACGGGCAGTTCTTTATTACCAACCAAAGCCAGCCAGGGGCAGGAACTCTCAGCATCTGGAGACTTGGCTTTTGGGAACCAAATTAAGACAAAGCATCAGAACCAATCAGTTCTCAACACCTAGGGTTGAGAATATGGCTCAGTTGGTAGAGTGCCTGCCTAGCATGAAAAAAAAATCACTGAGTTTGAGCCCCAGAGACTACATAAATATGGCATAGTAATACGTGCCTGTAACGTCAGCATTCCGGAGGTGGAGGCAGGAGGATAAGTTATTTCAAAGTCAAACTGAGTTATAAATCAAGTTGGAAGTCAACATGGGGATATATGAGACTCTGCCTCAAAGAAAGTCTTTAACATCAGCCTAAGCTAAAACCTCCTTGGGCCCTTTTTAAAATCATAGTTAAGATGTACAGAATGTACAATTTACCATTTTAGCTATCTAAAAGTGAGCAAAGCAGTTACCTGCTACCTTCACAATGATCAGCAACCACCACCATCATCAAGCCTGACAACCTGAGATTGATGCCTGGAACCCACAAATTCCTGGCTCTCGCTTGTCATTTCCAGCACTCTTACTTCAAGGTGGGAGGTGGATCCAAGTGGCTGGCCATGGAGTCCATGGCTCACTCAGTAGAGCAGCAGGTAACAAGAGACACCCCAGCTCAACACCGCAGAAGGCAAGAATCAACTTCTGAACGCTGTCCTCTGACCTTCCCACGTGTGCTGTGACAACCATGTAACTGTATACTCACACATACATGTGCTCATGTGCTCACTCTTTCACTACACACACACACAGAGAGAGAGAGAGAGAGAGAGAGAGACAGAGACAGAGACAGAGACAGAGACAGACAGACACACAGACACACAGACAGACACACAGACAAAATTTAAAACATACTAAAAGGTAAAAACCTTAACCAATAACAGCAACTCCCTGTTGCCCTCAATAGCTACAAATCTGCTTTCTGTCGCTATGGATTCTTATCTTCTAGACATTCACTTTGTAAATGGGGGCGGGGGACTCACTAGGGAGAATCAGTAACATGTCTCTACTTATATGTGTGGAGACGGGCTGGATTTTATCACGAAACTAGGCATGGCGATTAAAGGGAGGTGATAAATGTAAACACCATCCTGGGGAAGTCAATCCTTCCCACCAGCTACCTTTCTCACGCCCCTTGCCCCACTCCCAGAGATTAGTGTGTCTCGTTGGAAAGGCATTCTGACTCACATTCCTGAAAAGAAAAGCCCTTCTGTGATAATGAACCCCATGTCCTGGGGGAGGATGGGAATCTCCGTGCATTCATTTCTGGAGAGGAGAGGCTTTTTCAGTTTTCTATGTCAGCTTAAAGGCACACCCTCCTTCCCTGCCTGCCTACCCCCTCCCCTCCTCTCTTGCCTTCTCATCTTCAGCCCCTCAGCTCCCAGCAAGCACAAGCCTGCTGCCTTCGGCCAGCTTCCCAGGGTTGCAATCCTGCAGACTCCCAGCCCATCGCAGGCTTTGGAAGGTAATGTGTAGTGCGTCCCCACAGTTCCTCTTTGTATTAGCCCTAAATCATCATTCACTCAGATCTTCCCCTAGCAAAACAACCAAAGAGATAACACACACATTTGCAGTGTCTTTTTCAAATATCCTAGTCATATAAATTAAGGAGAAGCCCACTTGAAACAATCTGATAGTTTAGTGAATTCTTCACAGCACCTTTGGGACTAGCACCAACTAGAACTTGGCCAGAACTTCCTTGTCTTGTGCCTCCCCAATGAGGGCCACTATCTAGGCTTTTTACAGTGATCACTTCAAACTTCTTAAAAACGTTGATGCTAAAGGATGGTTCTGAAAACATTACAAGGGAGCTCATTCTGTGCCAAAAGAGATATTGTGATTATTATTGTGATATTTGGTGATTACGTTTCAAAGAAGATAGATAGCTAGAGAGAAAAGAAGTGCATAATAGAACCATCAGTAGGTGTTTGTTTCCTTGCCTTGGGTCTCCATCCCTGCATCCTCTTTCTTTACCTCTAGGGATTATCTGTGCCTTCACATATAAAGCTTTCCTGGGTGATTATTTTTTTTCCCTCCTGGCCCATTTCATTGTCTTTGGTCCCTCTGGGTGACTAGCATTTTATTGAGGTGGGTGAATGTTGTTATTTATGGAAATCATGGTTTTGATCACTGATCTTAGAATATAAGCAGTATTAAGAGGGCTGAGAGATGGCTCAGTAGGTTAAAAAAAAAAAAGCACCTGTTCTGCCAGCATGAGGACTTGAGTTCAAATGCCCAGAATCCTTGTAAAAACAAAACACATAGCACATAGGTCTGTAATCCCAACAATACTGTAGGAAATGTGGGGCAGGAATAGAAGAATCTCTGGATGTTTCCAGGACAGCAAGGCTGAAGTACACAGTGGAAATACAACCGAGGCCTGTAGTGTGGAGCTAGGATTCAAACCCCATGCCTTGTGCATGCTGGGCACTCACTCTAACACCTGACCTCCATCTGCAGTCCCTCCTGTAGACTTAGCTTTATTGTTCCTTCTTTTGGCCACATGGAGACATGTAGCCCATCTGTGTTGCAAGGGAAGCCAGACAAGTATCTGGATTGTCAGACACACATTTTCACAATAGTGAAAATAAATGGGGGCCAGAAGAGCTCTTGCTGAACTGAGTACCTACCTGTATTTACCACATCACTACAGGTACCTGAAACACCAAGGTTTGTTGTTGTTGCTGTTGTTGTTGTTGTTGTTGTTGTTGTTGTTTGGTTTTGTTTTTGGTTTTTTTTTTTTTTTTTTGGCTTGAGTGACTCTCGATGAACCTCCACATTTATGCAAAGATCTCTAGAGTTCTTTTCCTCTAACTGTTCACATTGATAATCTACATCAGCAGTTACTTTCCATCCTCTAGAGACTGGTCAAATAGCATATTAATCTAAGTGCACATAAAGATGAGAGAAGGGCTGAGGATGGAGCTCAGGTGGTACCATGCTCACCTCGCTTATACACGCCCTGGTAAGAGCCTCAGTGTTGGGTAAACCTGAAGTGGTCTCACATGACTGTTACTCAGAGTCTTGCAAATGGAGAATGAGAAGTTTCAAGGCTATATAGTAAATTCGAGGCCAAGCTGAGATACATGAGACAATGCCATAATTTCCAAAACGGAGGGAGTACAGGGGTGGGGTGGGGTGGGGAATGGGGTCCAATCAGAGCTGTATGTTTTGCCTAGAGATAGTCAAATGCAGTGTGTTGGTCAACAAAACAGACCGTAAGAAAGTGAGATGATTCGCAGAGGCCACCAGGACAATGCTCCTGCCAGATTCCTTGTGGGTTTCCATTTGGGACGCAGACCGTGAAGACTGACCTGAGGCGCATTACAGTTCACATCACAGAATTGGGAGAGACGTTCTTAGTTAATCTTTGACTCCTTTTGCAGGCTCCAGGACGTGTGCCAGAATAAACTGCCAGTACGGCTGTGAAGACACAGAGGAAGGGCCACGGTGTGTGTGTCCATCCCCTGGCCTCCGCCTGGGCCCAAATGGAAGAGTGTGCCTAGGTAAAACAGAAAGTGTCACCTCCATTCCTCTCCACCCCTCCCATTCCCCCTCCATTCCCCTCCATCCTTTCTCTACTGAACTCCATTTTCATTCATCACTAGGCTTGTGTTGACTAGATACAGTAAATTCTTCAAAGTACTGATCTCTGTCTATGAAATATCCTCAGTCATTTGTGCTCTCTAAATACTTTGGGATATAAAGGAAAACCAGTCTTCTAGTAGTCCATACTGCCAAGGGCCAGAATGAATAGGGCATAAAGGTTCTTTTTATTCACTGTATTGCCACTGCATATCTGACTTCCATTACCTCCAGACTGACGCTACATCATCCATTCAGTCTGATGAGCCATTGGGATTTGTTTCAAGTCCTGGCTATCATTTTCCCGGAAAACGTGTGTTTACTTTTTTATTCTCAGTATTAATTTAGTGAAAATAGCATATGCCTCCCATGACATTTAGGCAGTGTATTAAATGCTTTTTTCACATTCTCTTTAAAACCTGCTCTGAGGGATGGGGATGGGGATGGAGCATAGCTAGGGACTGCTTAGCATTCGAAAACCCTTGGGCTCAATCCCCACCACCTCTAAACCAGGTGTGGTAGAATGTATCTGTAACCATGGCACTCAGAAGATGAGGGCAGGGAGACCAGAGGTCATCGGGGAGATCCAAAGTTATCAGGAAGATCAGAGGTCATCCTCAGCAAGTTCAAAGCTAGCCTGGTTTATCTTAGACTCTGTCTCAAAACAAAAATGTCTTCATACAAACTATTCAGCACACATTAGGCAGGGTCAAGCAGACTGCTCTGAGTTCGAGGCCAGCTTGGTCTACATAGTGAGTTCCAAGTCAGCCAGAACTACATAGTGACACTCTATCTCAAAAAAGTAAAATTATAATTTCATTGCTATTTCTGGCTAGACAAAATGGACAGATTAAATCAGTATCAATTAAACCCTGAAACCGTTCATTCATAGCTGTAAATTTAGTAAAAGCTGTGGCTTAACTTAACTTTCCTTGCTTTCTCTTGTGTTATTGCACATCTTACTTTGTGAGTCCTCAGAAGCCAAGCACGTAGTTGGTTCAGGAAACACTGGTTGAGCACTTAGGAAGGAGCTCAGAGACAGGCAGGTACCAGCACTGAGTGGATTCGGTGAACAGGTTCAGTGAGCTCTGGGTACCTCTGGGAGACCAACTGTATTTGTTACTTTTTTCATTGCTTTGACCCAAATACTTGACAAGAAGGACCTTAAGGGAGGAAGGGTTTATTTTGGCTCATGATTTGAGAGGACGTAGAGAATACCATAGTGGGGGATGTGTTGCAGCAGGGGTGGGAAGCGAGGCAGATGGTCACATTGTATCCACATTCAGACAGCAGAGAAGCGAGATTTCAAGTCCTGCCCCCAGTCACTCCCTTCCTCCGGTAAGGCTCCTCCTCCTCCTCCTCCTAAAAGCCCCCGGGTCTTTCCAAATATCACCAGAGACCAAAAGTTCAAATGCATGAGCCTATAGAGAACATTTCACATTCAAACCACAACTCTGAGGAAAGCTGCCTCTTGGTTTCCCTTCTTGGACCAAGAATCGTGTGTCACCTGTCCACCAACCCCTGCTGTTCCCTCATGGGATGCTGCTCCGTCATGAGACTCCCTAGTCCTCACAGTAGGACCCAGGAACAAGGCTAGCAGGCAGTCTATCGAACCTTTGAGGGCTGAGGGGCACAGAGCCCTTGGTGGCTGAAATACCATTTCATTCATTTTTGCATTTTGCTTACTTTTCCGTTCAATCATCTAACTGTATATATTCCTAACCATCATATTGCAAAAAAATACATATAACATTTAGATTGGGTGAATACATAGTCTCAATAAAAGAGATCCAATGAGACTAGAATCTTGAAAAAAAAAAGTTCATCTTCTTTGATTTAAAATATAAGCATGATGTAACAACCTCTTCAATGTAATAGAAATACTTTTCAGTCAGGATGCTGGGTGTTTATTTATCCTAAATGGATATAGTTTGATGAATTTTGTATGTAAAGTAAGTTCAGCTCTATAGGCTAGGGAAGTACATTTTAAAAATATGCATGTATATTAAACTCTGTCTTCTTTTTTGTTTTTTTTTCTTTTTGTTTTCATTTTGCTTTGATTTGTTGTTGGTTTTGTTTGGTTTGGTTTTCAAGACAGGGTTTCTCTGTGTAACAACCCTGGCTGGCTGTCCTGGAACTCTCTCTGTAAAACAGGCCGGCCTTGAAGTCACAGATATCTGCCTGGCTCTGTCTCCGGAGAGCTGGGATTAACTTTACTCAATTCAGTACTTACTTGGTATTTTAAGAGTGCAGCAGAAAAGCTCAGTCAGTGACGTACTCACCATACATAAGTGTGTCCCCAGTGTGTCCCCAGTGTGTCCCCAGATTGATCAATAGCATTCACTAGTGGGTGGAGGAGGGGATGGGGCGTGTGACATGCAAACAATAAGCCAGCATCAATTTGCATGCTTAACCCAGGGTCCAACCTACTTGATATCTGGGAGTTAGAGCAACGCCCAAGTCTTGGCAAATTGCTCAGTCTAGCTGTGTGACATCACTCACTCGGGGGAAATGTAATATGCCAATACAATTGGTTTAAGCTTCATTATTACACAATTATATTCCACCACAACTTAAACAACGGTGTATTCTTTCACAACTACATTCTTTGGTGATTTGAGTCAACCTTACAGGAGCTTAGAAAGAGCTGTTTAATACTTTTACAAAATGAAAATCTTAAATGTTCCTGTCTGCTCAGAGTATGGCTGACCTCACGTTCTTTTTTTGTTTTGTTTTGTTTTGTTTTGTTTTGTTTTGTTTTGTTTTGTTTTGTTTTGTTTTTGGTTTGTTTGTTTTAAAGATCTTTCTTATTCATTCATTCATTTATTTATTATATGTGAGTACACTGTCGCTGTCTTCAGACTCACCAGAAGAGGGCATCAGATCCCATTACAGATGGTTGTGAGCCACCATGTGATGACTGGAAATTGAACTCAGGACCTCCGGAAGAGCAGTCAGTGCTCTTACCCGCTGAGCCATCTCTCCAGCCCCTGACCTCACTTTCAAAAATTGTATGTTATACAATATAATTAGTTACTTGAGAAAATAGTCACTCATCATACACGTAAAGCATAGGTACCACATGCTAGACACACGTTTGGCCCTAGAAGAGCTGGGGCCTGACACATAGGCAGATATAGGAGTGGGGATGTGATTCTGTTGATGGGGTACATGCCTCGCAAACATGCAGCCCTGTGTTCCATCCCCTAGAACCACATAAACAAGGCATGTCATCCTTAGCTACATAGTTAGTCTGAGGCCAACCTAGAATACATGAGAGAGAGAGAGAGAGAGAGAGAGAGAGAGAGAGAGAGAGAGAGAGAGAGAGAGAACAAATAAGGACATTGTAGCCAGGTAACACCTCCAAGAAAAGTTGGAAGTAATTGATATGAACCAGTAAGCTAAAGAACTGGGCATGTGCCGGGCGTGGTGGCACACGCCTGTAATCCCAGCACTTGGGAGGCAGAGGCAGGCAGATTTCTGAGTTCGAGGCCAGCTTGGTCTACAGAGTGAGTTCCAGGACAGCCAGGACTACACAGAGAAACCCTGCAACGAAAAAAAAAAAAAAAGAAAGAAAGAAAAGAAAAAAAAAAAAAAGAACTGGGCATGTGCCTGGTGAAGATCTGGAGTTCATCGTGAAGACTTGGCCTTGACAGCAGTCACTTGGGTTTCTAGGCAAGAAACTAAGTATGTGCTTGAGCATTGTATGCTGGGGGTTGAGGTGGGTACCTGTGCATGTACACATGTTGGAGTACACTCTTCCTGCAACCTCTGACACCTTCTACTCCTCTATTCTAGATATCGATGAATGTGCTTCTAGCAAAGCAGTCTGCCCTTCCAATCGAAGATGCGTGAACACATTTGGAAGCTACTACTGCAAATGCCACATTGGATTTGAACTGAAATATATCAGTCGCCGATATGATTGTGTAGGTAAGACCCAGTGGCTTCTTTCTCCCTTGCCTCCAAGCCTGCAGACTTTCTCTACAGGCATTTTTTTATATTTATTCCATCTACTATACTGACCAGCTGGGCAACACACACACACATGAAAAAATACTGATATTATGTTTCTGGTATTTGGGTATCTCCAGTGAGATCAATTATGGAGCCAGATCTATAGTGGTGGAAACAAATGGATATAATGCTATCATGGAGGCGAATATCTTGCTATGACTTATGTGAGGAATTTTTTTAATGTAATGAGTTTTTATTTAGTTTAAATGTCTGGTTCTATCTCCAACTACACACCTGTGAATGGAAGCAATAAAGAGGTATTTGTATTTGCTACAAGATTAAGATGATCTCAGTGGTTTGTTTCTAACATCTTTCATTGGATTGGCTTCATGAAAATGTATGGAGGAGACTGGAGAGGTGGCTCAGTACTTAAAGTCACAAGGACCTGAATTGGCATCTAAACATCCAAGTAACAAGAAAAGTATCCCAGAAAATGCCTGAAGCCCAGCTCTAGAGAGGAAGAACAGGAGGATCACTGGGGGATTGCTGGCTTCCAGCATACCTAAGAACAAAGGAGCCCCTAGGAAAGACTTTGCCTCAAAAGGAATAGGCAGAGAGTCATAGAAGAGGATACTAGGATACTCTTCTTGCTTCTGCTGTAGACATAGGCATACACATTTGTGCACACTTGTGTGCAAACACACACACATACACACACATGTGCATCGAATTTTTTTTTTCGAGACAAGGTTTCTCTGTGTAGCTCTGGCTGTCCTGGAACTCACTCTGTAGACCAGGCTGGCCTCGAACTCAGAAATCCGCCTGCCTCTGCCTCCCAAGTGCTGGGATTAAAGGCGTGTACCACCACTGCCCGGCACGCATCGAATTTTTAAAGGAAAATTATATGAAGGGGAGCGTGTTCTTTCCTCTTTCTTCCTTTAGCCCTTTTGTACTTCAAATGTCAAATAACATCACTCTGTGCTAATACTGTTATTAGTCAGCCATGAGTCTCATCTTAAAGCATTTTCATCTCTTAGTGAAGGGATTCCAGGCCCCGAAGAGCTTGCGAGGTCAGATATACATACCCATTCCCCTTGATATACTGTCCTATAGGGAAGAGAAATTTGGGCTGCCTCGATCTCTCTATTCATTCACATAACTTTGGTGAAAAGGTATGCACGTGACATGGAACTCGAACTGTTGGAGAAAATATCATTCTTTCAATCCTGTACTTAGGGCTTCTTAGGACATGTCTTGTATCATCATGTTGAGACAACACCCCATTGCTGGTTTTTGAACCATCTTGGAAGACCTCCACAGCTATTCGCTCAAATCTTAGATATGAACACTACCCTAAGCTGGCACATAAAATTCAGGTTTGGCATAAGCTTAGAGCCCACCCTGTCCTGTCAGTCCAGCCAGCTTGGCAATCAAATGACAGCAGTACAATGTGGCCCAGATCCCTGACACTCGAAGGACATGCCCCTCCACAATAGACTTGGAATGCACACAGCTCCCCACCCCACCCCCAAGCAAATCTCTCATGTACTCACAGCGATTAATATTAGCATCAGAGCGCCTTTTGTGACTGAGTACAAAACAATACACTGGTTTGTGTGCTTCCATCTACAAATGCATGGACAGGGCGTAGGGTGGAGAGTAGAGCGCTTGAAGCTCCCACCTGAGTGGAATCTGGCCAATTTTCCAACCTCCAAATCCAGCAGACGAGCTCAAACCAGTCTGACCCTTTCCCCTGACAGGTTCTGAACAAAATGCCCATGCCTATGAATTCAGACAATGGCAGAGGTTCCTGGCTGATTATGTCTTTTGTTTGTGAGGAGTTTCAAGCCAAAATTAGAATTTACTTTCTGATATGGTTCCTTAGTTTCAGATGACATGGATGAAAAGCAAACCAATCCAAAATCCAGCCCTTATTTTCTGAGACTGTTACTTAGCTCCCAGTTATGTGGATGTAAGGGGAAAAGGAGAAACTCCACACATCAGAGCTCATTTCAGTCCTGTTAATAATGAGCAAGCAGTAAAGTTGCTCTGGAGGAGGCCAGTTGCAGGCTCCCTCCCTACATACCAGGCAGGCGCCAGGCAAAAGCCAGGGCTCTTAGCCAAAAGGCCTCTGGTTCTGAACACCTCTCCGTTCTCAGGCAGCACTTAGTTTGCTGAAGTGTTCAGTGGTTGGCCTTGAAGTTGCTCAGGTCAAAAGGCTACTCCTTCAGCAAGCCCTTTTATCACAACGTTGTTCACTGGAATGTTCCCCCTTTTCAGATATAAATGAGTGTGCTCTGAATACCCACACGTGCAGCCCCCATGCCAATTGCCTCAATACCCAAGGAGCCTTCAAGTGCAAATGCAAGCAGGGGTATAGGGGCAACGGACTGCAGTGTTCCGGTAAGTAGCATTTGCCCATGACAGTTTTGCTATGTGCCTCCCACAAAGCACTCCTTCCAATTAGCATTCGTGTGTGTGTGTGTGTGTGTGTGTGTGTGTGTGTGTGTGTACCTCAGCCTTGTATCTTTCCCTAGTTGTGCTGCAACAGTATTTCTGGTACTCACAAAAGTCATAGGCAGGCACAAAAGTGAAAGGTCGTGGGCTAGGATTCTAATTCAGTTAGTAGAGTGCCTAACATATTCAAAGCCTGGCCTCCAGTACCAAATAAACTAGGTATAGTAATGCCAGTGCTTGTAAGAGATGGAAACAAGGGCTGGAGAGATGGCTCAGTGGTTAAGAGCACTGACTGCTCTTCTGAAGGTACTGAGTACAAATCCCAGCAACCACAGGGTGGCTCACAACCATCTGTAAGGAGATCTGATGCCCTCTTCTGATGTGTCTGAAGACAGCTGTAGTGTACTTACATATAATAAATAAACAAACAAATAAATAAATAAATAAATAAATAAATAAATATTTTTAAAAAGAGAGAGAGAGAGATGGAAACAAGAGGTTCAAACATTCAAGGTCATCCTCCAACACACAGTGACTTTGAGCCCAGCCTGTAATACATGAGACCCTGTCTCACAAACAAGCAAGCAAAAACCCTAGTGTAGGGGGACAAACAAACAAGGGGATATTTCATATTTTTCTGGTCACAACACTTTCATCAGGACATTTTCCAGAACATCAACCAAGACAAAGTAGGATGTGTTAGACATCACTTCTTGTCATCCTAAAATCCACATTCTCTCTCTCTCTCTCTCTCTCTCTCTCTCTCTCTCTCTCTGTGTGTGTGTGTGTGTGTGTGTGTGTGTGTAGTGGACTATAATCTTTAATGGTAGCGATTTTAAACTATAAATGGATAAGCCAGACATACAACTAGAAAATCTTCTGCTGTTAACCTGGAACAACAGGAAAAGTGATTCCCCATGAGGACTATATCTGAGGCAATGTTTTCTTCCTTGGGGAGGGGCTCAAGCTGACAGAGGCACCACCATTTTATGGTACTAGGTTATTAATCCAAGCCCTTATGATTTTTCACACCCTGGAAAGAAACATGGACGATTAGACAGCAGCTCTTATTACTTCAGTTTGGAAGTGGCAGATTTCAAGGACCAAAATAATAATGATGGTGGTAGTGGTTGGTGGTGGTATAAATGAACACTGGAAAACCTAGAGAGTTCCTGGAATGCTTGCCAGGTCAAGTTATTTATGCTTACAGTGCAGGCCACCCACTGGTAAACAGAGTCTTATAGTGTTTAAAGTCAAACAGTCAACATGGTCAACTATACCTGTGCTCCCAACACTTAGAGAGTTAGGAGGATAAGGACTTCAAGGTTATCTTTGGCTGCATAGTGAGTTGAGCCTGGGCTACACGAGACACTATCTCATGTATCAAAAGACCAAAAATAGCATTAAAAATGACGATGATAGCTAGGTTTATCCTTTTTTTAACCCTGGCTCATTGTGACAAGACTTGTCTTTGTTGTGTTGTGTCCTATTGTTAGTTGGTTGGTTGTTGGTTTTGATTTATTATTATTATTATTATTGTTACTTTGTGGGGGGGAGTGTTGTGGGTATGTATGATTTGGGGTTGTGCATACCACAGCAGGCATGTGGACGTCAGGGGAGGTGGAGTCAGTCACCAGGGTTATACAGCAAGTGCTTCTAATGAGCTGAGTCACCTCCTGGGGAGGTGGAGTCAGACACCAGGTGGAGTCAGTCACCAGGGTTATACAGCAAGTGCTTCTAATGAGCTGAGTCACCTCCTGGCCCTATTTGGTTTTTTCTTTGTTTGTTTGAAGCAATGTCTTGCAATGTAGTCCTGGCTGCCTGATACTCACTCTGTAGCTCAGGATAGACTTGAGCTGACTACTATCCCGTCTCAGCTTTCTGAGCACTGGGATCATGGGGGTGTGCTCTAGAACTGTTTACTACACTGTCTTAAGTAATCTCTATGCCCTTCGGCACAAGTCTCATGAGTATGACTGTACATCATAGGCTGACTTGCCTCATATCCTGTGACACCCCCCCTCCAGCCAAGTCTCCTGATGACGCACACACTATCTCCTAGCTTTTGCAAAACTAAACACTATGCACCATGATAGACATTCAACAGCACACACATAAAAGGGTCACAGTATCCAAGCGGGCTGTGGCTGAGTCTAGAAGTCAGATTCCATAAAGTACTGCCAAATGAACTGGCAGCATTTATTTTGAAGAAAAGCAATGATGAGAAGCATAAACTGTGCCTGGAATTTTTTTTTTTTAAAGAAATGTGAAACAAACGTGGACCTCTCTAAAGAATTAGACTGACACCAGTGGGTAGAAGTTATAGTCTCATGCAAAGCTAACTAGATTGTTTCTAGGCGTAGAGCAGGGACTCTTCCAGAGTAGCAGTGACACAGGCATGGATCAGTATCCAGAAGGCATTTGAGAAACCCAGGGTCTGGGTCCAAGAACAAAGTATTAGACACCGTGCAAGTAGGGAAATGACTTACTGGCTAAAGTACTTGCCTCACAATCATAAAGATTTGCATGCAGATCTCCAGCATCCATGAAAAGATTGGGAAGGCATGCTTGGTCGCCTGCCTACAATCGCAGTGCTTGGGAAGTGGCAACAGATCCCTGGATCCCTAGATCAAGCTGGCTAGCTGGACAAGCTGAATTACTGAGCTCTAGTGAGAGACTCTGCCTGGACCACAATTGAAGAAAGCATCTGATATTGACCTCCATGTGTGCCCACACCTGTACTCCCACACATGAAAACATGAATACACACATTCACACTTCATGCATACACTCCCCCCCCAAAAAAATAATTGGATCCCAAATTATTGACTCATGATATTCCTGTGGTAGATGCTTTGTAATAGGTCATCAGTTCAGAGTACCCTAAGAGTCCCCCAATTCCAAGAAGGCAAAATGGAACATGCCATGGAGATTCCTAGATCCTAGCTAATACAGATACAGGGCAGTAGACTCTCCATGCCTTGTGACCTTAGGGTATTGTCTACAGTGCTGCCCAGACCCTGCTAGTGCAGTAAGAGATGAGAAATTAGTGTCTCTAGAAAACCCCCTCAGCCAATGGAGGTCTTGGAGTTTATAAATGAATACCTCTCCTTCCCCTTCACAGTGTGGGGGAACTGAACAGTTAATGCTACACAGACTCTCAGATTTCTCCAGTCAGACTGAGTTTGTTGCCCAAAGTAATGACCTGCCCAATGTGACACCATCTTTTGTCTCCCCTCACTTTTTTTTTTGACTCACTGACCCCCTTCCCCCATTCTGTCTTCTGGAATCCTTCCCCAAATCCTTTTGTTGGGGATTTATTTGCCCAAGGTAACTCAGACTAAGACAGACACATGGAGTTGAAATGAAGTGACATGTCAAAAACTTCATTCCGTTGGTCACACAATAGATGCCCAGTAAAGTTTGCGGTGGTTAGTATTTTTCTTTTTTTGGTTTCTGTTTTTTGTTTTTTGTTTTTTTCTCTTCGAGACAGGGTTTCTCTGTATAGCCCTGGCTGTCCTGGAACTCACTCTGTAGACCAGGCTGGCCTCAAACTCAGAAATCCGCCTGCCTCTGCCTCCCAGAGTGCTGGGATTACAGGCATGCACCACAACCATCCAGCTTAGTATTTTTCAAGAGTCATCTCAAACCTCTGTTGAGAGCCAGAAACCATACTGTGGAATACTATGAATGTAATTTTAAAATGTTGTGCATGGAAAATACAAGCCCCCAACAAATATGTGGTTTTTTTAAAAGGGCTACTCACTTGTACATGACTACCCTTCTAGCCTCCAGGGCTAAGAATTGAAGAAATTAGAATAATAACTACCTAGAGGGTAGAGTACTTGCCTAGAATACATAAGGTCCTGGGTTATAAGGACTGGGGAAATAGAAGAATTTTTTTTTTTTTTTTTTTTTGGTTTTTCGAGGCAGGGTTTCTCTGTGTAGTCCTGGCTGTCCTGGAACTAACTCTGTAGACCAGGCTGGCCTCGAACTCAGAAATCCGCCTGCCTCTGCCTCCCGAGTGCTGGGATTACAGGCGTGTGCCACCACGCCCGGCTAGAAGAAGAATTTTAAGGTCAAGGCTGCAAGGCTATATTCTTGGCTACATGGTGGGTTTGAGACCAGTCTGGACTATAAGAGGTTCTGTCCGACAGAGATAGGGAGGGAAAGGGAGAGGGACAAGGGGAGAGGCAAAGGGGGAGGGGGAGAGGGGAAGAGACAGAGACAGAGAGACAAAGAATTCTTTTTTTTGTTTAAAACATTTTCTTTTTTTTTTTTCTTTCTTTTTATTGGATATATACTATATTTACATTTCATTTCCCTTTTTCTGGTTCCCTGCCCCCCAAAGGTCCCACATGCCCTTTTCCCTCCCCGTGTTCCCCCATCCAACCTTTCCCACTTCCCTGTTCTGGTATTCCCCTACACTGATACTTTGAGCCTTTCCAGCACCAGTGTCCACTCCTTCCTTCTTGTCGGACATCATTTGGTATGTGGATTGTGTCTTTGGTATCCCAAGATTCTAGGCTAATATCCACTTATCAGTGAGTGCATACCATGGGTATTCCTTTGAGACTGGGTTACCTCACTTAGTATGATGTTCTCCAGCTCCATCCATTTCTCTAAGAATTTCATGAATTCATTGTTTCTAATGGCTGAATAGTACTCCATTGTGTATATATAGCACATTTTTTTTTATCCATTCCTCCATTGAGGGACATCTGGGTTCTTTCCAGCTTCTGGCTATTATAAATAAGGCTGCTATGAACATAGTGGAGCATGTATCCTTATTGCATGCTGGGGAATCCTCTGGGTATATTCCCAGGAGTGGTATGGCTGGGTCCTCCGGAAGTATCATGTCCAGTTTTCTGAGGAACTGCCAGACTGATTTCCAGAGTGGTTGTACCATCTTGCAGTCCCACCAGCAGTGGAGGAGTGTTCCTCTTTCTCCACATTCTCGCTAGCACCTGATGTCTTCTGAGTTTTTAATCTTAGCCATTCTGACTGGTGTGAGGTGAAATCTCAGGGTTAGACAGAATTCTTAACTGGAGGGAAAACATTGTTTGTAGCCCATTTTCTATATTGTAGCCCAGTGTTTTAAAATTATAAATCTCACATAAAAACAACCTTGCTGGCCCTGAGATATATATATCACTTATGGGCTCAAGAGACAGCTCAATGGGTAAAGTGCGTGCCATACAAGCATAAGGACTTGAGTTCGAATCCCCAGAACTCTCACTAAAGCAGGAAATGATAGTACTTATCAGTACTATGTGAGATAGGAAATGGGGACAAGAGAATCCCTAGAAACTCTCAGGCCAGCTAGCTTTGCATATGCAGTGTCAAGCAGGAGACCCTGTGTCAAAAGGGGTGGAAGGAGGGGACCAATGCTTGAGATTATACTCGGACCTCCACACACATTATGGCATGCTTGTGCCAATACTCCCCTGTGAACACACGCACATACACCACATATACACACCACAACACACACACACACACACACACACACACACACAGATGTTTTTTAAAAACCAATAATTTAAAAACAGTAATAACATTTAACATCAGTGTGATTTCCTCATAAAATAGCAATATGTATCCTTGAATCATAGCTCTCAAGGAATGTGAGTCAATCTAGAGAAAAGTAACTGTTAACCTTAAAGCAGGAATAAGTCCATTATGGAAATGGGAGAAAATTGAGGCCGGGCTGTGGTGGCGCACGCCTGTAATCCCAGCACTTGGGAGGCAGACGCAGGCGGATTTCTGAGTTCGAGGCCAGCCTGGTCTACAGAGTGAGTTCCAGGACAGCCAGGGCTACACAGAGGAACCCTGTCTCAAAAAAACAACAAAAAAAAAATTGAAAGTATTCCTGGGCATGCCTTTACAAGTCCTGACTCTGCTACTAGCTAGCTAAGTGACCTTAAACAAATTCTTTTACACTGGCATTTCCTTTACTACCAAAATCTAACTCTTGACCTTCCTGTGGCTCTCGGCTCCTTATAATCTCCATTGAAAGTATTCAGGTAAGACACACAACAGTGTAAAACAGAAGACAGCTGGTGTTTATCTCAGAAGAACAGGAAGCACTATCAGGGACTTACCTGGGGCAGTAACCAAAAGGGTAGAGGAAGAGGAAAATGCTCTCACAAGGTCAGAGTGGATAACATGCAAAACAACCAATTAGGTTGGCTAGCATGTCAAAGTAAGGGAGGTGCTTTCTACAGAAGTCTCTGGGACAGTACGAAAATGCCATAATGAAAATCCATTATTGTGCATGCTCACGTAAGAAGGAATAATCAAGTCTCTGGACTAGACTGCTTCTCTGAGGGGTGTCTTCCTCCCCAGCAGACTGAGAGGCCAGTTTCGAATTAACTTTTTTTTTTTTTGACTTTTTGAGATAAGGTTTTTCTGTGTATCTCTGGCTATCCTGGAACTCTGTAGCTGAGACTAGCCTCAAACTCAGTGAACTGCCCCCACATCTACCACCCAGAGTGCTCAGACTAAAGGCGCCACCACCACCCGCTGAATAACCTCTTGAAAAGGGACCTGAGTGTTTATCTTTGTTCCTTATCAGAAAGCCTCCAGGTAGGTGGGAAGCTTGGAATCTTGCAGCTCGTTTGGAATGTCCTGGCTCCACCCTGAACCTGTCAGACGTCATTCTTGTAGAAAAAAAAAATCACATAACAGAGTAGCTCCAAAAGAATTAAAGAAACAAAAAATAAATTAATTTAAAAAAAGATATAAAAGACACACATTAAAAAAATTAAAATGCCGTGCTTTACTAGGGGAGAAATAACATAAGCCTTGGATGGGTCTCAAAAACCCTGCTATGTCCACCTCCCTTCCTCTCATGTGGTATTTTAAATCTGAACAAGGGGAGTGACTTTGATGTTCCAAATTTTAAACACAGGCAGTTCCGATTCTCCCTGCTTCTTTTATCCGTCGCAGTCCTCCACTTGCAACAATGTGTGGCCAGGGACACAGGAGGTAGAGCCAGAAGTGACCCAGCCTTGAAGAGAATCTGACCTGTCTGATAATTTTTTAAATTTATTTCCTTTATTCTTTAACAATTGTATACACTTATCTAATTATTTTGGCCATTTGGACACAAACAGCCCATTAGCCTCTCATCCCACTCCCAGCGAATCTTTTTCTAAGGTCTTCCTGCTAGTTTCCTGTCTTTGTGGTTGAGATTTTGTGTTTTTCTTGGGGGTGGGGAGGACAGTAACCTACTGAGTTTAATTCATTTGAGTTAGTTCCGTGATCGTGGGGTGGAGGGAGGTTGTCTATTGAAGCTGGGCTGTTTTACTAATATCTACACCATTGATGAAAGCGATTCATCCTCTCCCAGTAGTCGTCAACTGCCAACAGCTCCTCCGAGAAGGTGGGACCTCAAAAGCCCTTCCTCCATCCATTATGGAATGTTAAAGGGCTCCATCTTGTGCAGGTTACCATAGCTACTGTCAGTTCCTATGTGCAGTGCCCAGGTCACATACAGAGGACAGTGCTCCCCAGCACAGTTCCTTATCCTCTGGCGCTCATATTGTCCACCCTGTCTTCAACAACATTTCCTGAGACTTGAAAGGGGTGTTCTAGAGGTCTTCCTTGGGGCTGATTCTGGAAGCATTGACTTCCTGCACGTGAGCACTTACAAACTGGTCTCTTGTTCATAAATGATCTCAACTAAATGGGAATTCTGTGTTACTTTTTGGCTCAGTGATCCCTGAACATTCTGTGAAAGAAATACTCACAGCAGCGGGGAGCATCAAAGACCGAATCAAGAAGTTACTGGCTCACAAGCGCACCATGAAGAAAAAGGTGAAGCTTAAAATCGCCACCCCAAGACCCACCAGTACCCGCGCCCCTAAGGTCAACCTGCCTTACAGCTCTGAGGAGGGCATTTCCAGGGGCGGAAACTCTGATGAAGAACAAAAAAGGAAGGAAGAGAGAAAGAGAGAGAGGCTTGAAGAAGAGAAAGGAGAGAAAGCCCTGAGGAACGAGGTGGAACAGGAACGAACCCTCAGAGGGGACGTGTTCTGTAAGTATTACTTTTGTTGTTCTTCCATTTTATAAGAAGTGAATATGATTCCTCATGGCAAATCAACAAACAAGACTAGATACTTCCTGCCTTAAGGAAGATGGCTTAGGGGCTGGAGAGATGGCTCAGTGGTTAAGAGCACTGACTGCTCTTCCAGAGGTCCTGAGTTCAATTCCCAGCAACCACATGGTGGCTCACAAACATCCGTAATGAGATCTGACGCCCTCTTCTGGTGTGTCTGAAGACAGTGATAATGTATTCACATACACAAAATAAATCTTAGAAAGGAAGGAAGGAAGGAAAGAAGGAAGGAAGGAAGGAAGGAAGGAAGGAAGGAAGGAAGGAAGGAAGGGAAAGAAAGAAAGAAAGAAAGAAAGAAAGAAAGAAAGAAAGAAAGAAAGAAAGAAAAGAGAAGCAAGCTTACCTCCCTTTCTGTATACCATGAGTCTGAAGTCTAAGACTTTTTCTAGGCAAAAGTAAACATTTTTAATACAACCACTTTTTAAATCACAAATAAAAACATTCCACAGAGAATTTTTTGTTTTTTGTTTTTTTGTTTTTCGAGACAGGGTTTCTCTGTGTAGTCCTGGCTGTCCTGAAACTCACTCTGTAGACCAGGCTGGCCTCGAACTCAGAAATCCACCTGCCTCTGCCTCCCAAGTGCTGGGACTAAAGGCGTACGCCACCACCACCCGGCTTCCACAGAGAATTTAAGAATCCAACTCTCTGCATCTCGGCGAGCTTCTGGGCAGTTATCAGGGCCATTCTGAAGCCGTGGCGCTTCCCTCTGGCCTTCACCTTTTCGTTACCCATCACATTTTGATGAACTTAGCCACCACAAAAAAGAAAAAAAAATCCGTGACAGAGTTGAAAGTTGGAAAAAAATAGCATTATATCCTCTTTTGTGACTCATGTGTCCTCTTGCCTGTATCCTGCCCTTCCTCACCGCCTGCCCTTTTACCTGTGTTCTGGTTTTTCTCATTACCTGTCCTTTGGCCTGTACTCTGTGCTTAGTCATCACCTAAGATCACCATCTCTTGCTCTTCCTTCTAAATGCTGTACTATGCTCACACTCAGACTGCTGCCATCTACCCATTAGGGACTAGGATTAGTGTATGAAGAGCATATGCGGGGAAATGGTTTTTTTGTTTTGTTTTGTTTTTTGTTTTTTCGAGACAGGGTTTCTCTGTTTAGCCCTGGCTGTCCTGGAACTCACTCTGTAGACCAGGCTGGCCTCGAACTCAGAAATCCGTCTGCCTCTGCCTCCCAAGTGCTGGGATTATAGGCGTGCACCGCCACCGCCTGGCGCGGTGAAATGGTTTTAAAGTGAGAAAAAGAAAATGGGCTTGGCACGCAGGTCCTCAGAAGTAAGTTGCTTCTGTAAGGTCTCTATCTTCCGGAGGTGCTAAATGGGATCTACCACTCTGGGAAATCCAAGGGTAAGTCCTGTCCTGGTCCCTTACCTGGATCTTTCCTATTTGCCAACACCCATCAAGCACGGTTGTGTGGTTGCCAGACTTTCTGTGCAGCATACCTTCCAAGTCAGAGACCCTCATCATCAGGCCTCTCATGCACTCCCTTTTACTTTTTTTTAAAGTTTGTTTGTTTGTTTGTTTGTTTGTTTGTTTATTTGAGGCAGGGTAGTCCTGGCTGGCCTGGAATTCACTATGTAACCTAGGTTATGCTCAAACTCAGAGATCTGCCTACCTGTGCTTCTCAAGTACTGGGATTAAAGAAGTATGCCATCACATCCAGCATTTTTAAAAGTTTTCATGATGCTGCCTTGTGGTGGCTGTCCTGGAACTTACTCAGTAGATCAACCAGGCTGGCCTCAAACTCAGAACTCTACCTGTCTCTGCCTCCCAAGTCCTGGGATTAAAGGCCTGAACCCCCACCACTGGTCTACCACCGGTCTCCTTTCTACTTTCGTGTCTTTTTACTCTTCTAACCTGTTGTGCATGGGAATTCCTTCCCTGGAGAGACATAATAAACAATTCCCCTATAAGGCCCCATCAATAGCACCAAGGATGATTTTTTTTTACCAGAGTCTACCTTGGGTACCAGTGAGTTTATTAGTAAGGCTTGCTTACTATGCATGGGTGACAGATTGTTCACAGGAGTGTGAGTAGCCACACCACCATTAAGTCTCACCTCCACAGGGATGACAACTTTCCCGCAGTGCATAGATGGAGTCCCTCTTCAGTTAACCATCCATGACCTATATACTCTAGCCCTTCCCAAGACCACATGCAGTTAGGGAAGAATTACATACAAATGTCTGGGAGTTACAGGAGGGAGCAGCCAGACACTCGGGTGAGGATCCAGTGACCCAACCCACCCAAATCTTCTGTGGGGAGACATCAGCAGTCACCAGATTAAGGGATTATTTACAGTGTCCCTCTCTCAGTGACTATGAACTGCCACTCCAGGAATGCTGAGGCCTTATCAGTCCCTCTTGCCTTCCTTTGCTCTTTATGGAAGGCACTCTTCAAGGACTCGATCTATGAAATGAGAATATCATGATTGTATGTTGATGATTATAAGAAACCAAAAATAGCTAGACCTTGGGTGACATACTCCTTTGCTCTGAGCATGTAGGAGGTAGAGGTAGGCACATCTGTCTACGTTTGAGACCACCCTGGTCTGTGTAGCAAGGTCCAGGCCAGTGAGGGCTGCATAGTGAGACTCTGTGCCAAAGAGTTTAAGCCCAAATAGAAGATGTCAGAAGCAAACCACTACAGCGGAGCTTCAGTTTTCCGCATGAGCCAGGTGGCTGATATATCCCTCTTGCAAAGGTTGGTATACAGAGCCCGCCATAGTTCTCAGCCCCTCCAAGACGGTTTGAGAGTTAACTCTGAGTCCTCATCCTAAGATCCCATTCCCCCTCCCTTTTTTTTTTTGGTTTTTCAAGACAGGGTTTCTCTGTGTAGCCCTGGCTGTCCTGGAACTCACTCTGTAGACCAGACTGGCCTCGAACTAAGAGATCCGCCTGCCTCTGCCTCCCAAGTGCTGGGATTACAGGCGTGTGCCACCATGCCCGGCTCCCCATCTCCTTCTTTCTGGGTGCTCCGTTTTATATTGTATGTTTGCCTGTATGACTTGGAGATTGTGTTGACAAATACCAGGGGAGTTAACCAAGAGATAAGCAGATACAGGCTCATCCAGGTCAGAAACAGTATAGCAGTCACAATAATTGCTCTTACTAATGAAAAACATCAAGGAAATGGGTTTCCAATACCTGGTGAGAAGGGGTGTGCCCAGAGTGTGGGTACTGAGCTCACCTGAGGGAACTTTGAAAACACTTTTCTCGGTGAGGAAACTGGGTAGGAAATGGGAGGAAGATGCTACTTTAACATGTTCTGCCCTTAGACTGCATGACAAACCTGTGTTTTGACACTAAGTTTATTCCCTTGATGCATGGGGGGGGGGGAGGTTGTTTTTGTTTAGTTTAGTTTTGTTTTTTTCCCTAACTGATGGAGGTTCTTTATTAGCCCCTAAGGTAAATGAAGCAGAGGATTTGGAGCTGGTCTACATCCAAAGAAAAGAGCTGAATTCCAAACTGAGGCACAAAGGTAATGATAGAAACATTTAAGAAAAAAAATAGTTCTCATCTCAAAGATGTGGAGTAACCATGTCCTAGGAAGATAGATTTCAGGTACCTCAAACATCATGTTCCAATGTAGTAGCAGTTTCCTAGAGTTTTATGGCAAAGAACAAAGAGGGTCATAAATCAAATCATTTTTTCAAATGAAAATACCAGGTTGATAGGTTCCAGCAAAGTGGAGGAATCTCTACTATAGCCCCACAGATGCTATCTGAGGACTTTTTAACTTCAGGGCTTGTAGAAGCTAGGGGTCTGCTAAGTTAAATACACCCCAGAAAGTTTTACCCAATAGTCACAAAGATTTCAGGTCAGCCATGGAGGTAGGCAATGAAGGGCTATTAATAAAATTAGCTCAAAATAATTTGGCTCTCGATCTGCAACATTCCAATCCCTTCTGCAATCACTGAAATTCAAGTAGCCTTTGTAGAATGTTCTGTATAGGCTTGGCTCCTTTCTGGAAACTCCCCATCTCAGTAACTGCTTCTTTTTTCAGTAACTACTTCTTTTTTTTTTTTCTAAGTGATTTATAATTTAAAACAGTAGTGAGCTCGTGGGAAGGAGCTGAAATGAGATCACCCTTCAGGAAGACCCGTGTTAGGAGGAGACAAGGCTCCGAAGCAGGAAAGAGATGGTTCAGTTCAGGAGAGAAATAGCACCATAGCCATCAGGAGCCCTAACGGGACCTGGAAGGAAGAGAGAGCCTTCTCTTTAAACCTGAGAGCGAAAGGGAATTCTGACTCTTTCAGGTTTGGGGTATCCAGGAGTTAAGCTTCATACCATGTGATCTAGCTTGGGCTGGCCTGCATGCCGACATGGAGACAGGCACTAGCTAGTACTATATAAACTTACCTTGTAGCTCCGAGGGGGAGGGACTTCAAGGAGCAGAACATACTTTCTTTATCAATCCCTGGGAGAGACAGAGAAGCAGCCGGGGCGTCTGTGCTCGCCCACTCTCTCCTGCATCATCTTTCATTTGTTGAAATTACTGCTTCAGTCATAAGCAGCCAAGAGAAAACTCACCGTCATGGCACACAAAACCAGTGCTGTGTTCCTTCTCCCCGGGAGATGTGAATAAACAGACATTTATTCACTCTATATGTGGCACTAAATAAATGACAGGCCAAAGTAACCATTCTATGCAAGTTGGTGGAACAATGGGTTTATCGGGCTTACTTTATGAGCGAATGAAAAATAGCTGTTATCCCACTTCATCCGTGATGATGTCCAAAAAAAAGCCATATAATGGAGTCCTGCCTGTTTTTCAGGGCCTGTCTCCCAAGGGAGGGGCTCAAGAGGGAGTAGATGTCTGGAATTCTAGGTGAGAATTCTATGACCTTCTCCCACTACTAAGGACTGTTAATGACTCTGTTGCCACTACTGTAGACCTGGCCATCACTGTATTGTTGTTTATTTTGTTACCATGACAACAGGCCAAATACACTGTAGGTTATCTCAGCATCCTCGCCTCTCTGATAAAAGACACTTATATCAGGCCAGGAGGCAATCCCTTTACTCCTAACCAACAGTGTTTAAATAATAGGTCATTTAAAACATTTTTATCATGCATGTATTATACACAATAATGAGTATCATTATTACATTTTTATACATGCTTATAATATCTTTTGATCATTTTCATTCCCATTACCCTTCCTTGTGCGCCTCCCACTCTCACTGGTCCTATTCCTCTTCCCAAATAGTTCCCGTTCGACTTGTCACATCTAGATCATGAGCCTGCCCCTTTAAGAAACTGATCACCAGCCGGGCGTGGTGGCGCACGCCTGTAATCCCAGCACTTGGGAGGCAGAGGCAGGTGGATTTCTGAGTTCAAGGCCAGCCTGGTCTACAGAGTGAGTTCCAGGACAGCCAGGACTACACAGAGAAACCCTGTCTCGAAAAAACCAAAAAAAAAAAAAAAAGAAAAGAAACTGATCACCAGCTGGGCAGTGGTGGTACCTGCCTTGAATCCCAGCACTTGGGAGGCAGAGGCAGGTGGATTTCTGAGTTCGAGGCCAGCCTGGTCTATAGATTGAGTTCCAGGACAGCCAGGGCTACACAGAGAAACCCTGTCTCGAAAAATAAAAAAAAATTAAAAAATAAAAAAAAGGAAAGAAACTGATCACCTTAAGAGGCTGGCCAGGCAGTGTAGGAGATCTCTCAGCCACACATCCCTGTGCTTCTTCTGAAACAGAGTGGAGAGACCTTACTCTGCCTATCAGTCCCTAATGTGTAGTCTTACCCAGAACCCGACTCTTTCACACTTCCATGGGTTTTTCTTTTCTCTCTGTGTAGCCCTGGCCATTCCGGAATGGACTCTGTAGACCAAACTGGCTTCCAACTTAGAGATCTGTGTGCCTCTGCCTCCCAAGTGCTACATTAAAAGTGTGTGCCACCACCGCCTGGCTGCCATGTTCTTTGTCACGTAGGCCATACTGAATTAAATGGTTCATGGAACTTTCCACCAGTTCAAAAAAAAAACTTATAAAAAGCAAGAATACACCCATTTTGTGTTCAGGAGTTGTTCTAAAGTCCTTTTCTCTTCTGGACATCCCCCCACCTCCTGCTCCAGTGGCAGTTGCGATGTCTCTTTTCCTGTAGGATATCTCTTTACTTTAGGCTATCTCTCTTAATGAAGCTCCTCTCCAAGTTTTAAAAGACAGCCTCTTAAACTTGGCAGTGGTGGCACATGTCTTTAATCCCAGCACTCGGGAGGCAGAGACAGGCAGATTACTGAGTTCAAGACCAACCTGGTCTACAGAGTTCCAGGACAGCCAGGGCTACACAGAGAAACCCTTTCTCAAAACAACAACAACAAAAAAAGTCTCTTTCCCTATAAGATCCCCCATCATATTACCTCTGATATGATAGTCGATCTCCTTTTAATGCTGTCCGATCTCAAAGCCAAACTCAACCCTTGGACAGTCATGGGTCTCTGTTTGAGTTAGAATTCAGGCTCAGTTCCAGCACTCAGTATCTGTGTTGCCTGAATAAGTCACTTAGGAATTTTAGATTTATTGAAGGTCCAATGACAGTTTTTTTTGATAATCAAATTAAATGACATGATAATTGCGGAGAAAAAAAACATTTGGCAAATTGAGATGAGTCAAACAAATAAACACATAAACAAAAACCGATGTGTGAGGCTGGGCGGTGGTGTCGCACGCCTGTAATCCCAGCTCTTGGGAGGCAGAGGCAGGTGGATTCTGAGTTCGAGGCCAGCCTGGTCTACAGAGTGAGTTCCAGGACAGCCGGAGCTACACAGAGAAACCCTGTCTCAAAAAACAAAAAACAAAAAACAAAAAACAAAAACAAAAACAAAAAAACCGATGTGTGGCCAGCCCAGCAAGATTACTCAGAAGGTAAAAAGCTCCTGGCACCAAGCCTGATGACCTGATTTTGATGCCTAAGGATCACATGGGGGAAGGACAGAGCTGACTTCCACAGACTGTCCTATGGCTTCCCCATGCATAATTGAAATGTAATTTTAAAAATTTTTAAGTAGCTGGGTGGTGGTGGTGTCCACCTTTAATCTCAGCACTCAGGAGGCAGAGGCCAATAGATCTCTGTGAGTTTGAGGCCAGTCGAAGTCTCCAGAGTTAGTTCTAGGCTAGCTAAGGCTACACAGAATAATCTGCATGAAAAAATAAGCAAACAAACAAAACCAAAGCAAAACTACGAAAAGGACCGCCCATCACGGTAGTACGCAGAATGCTAATCCCAGCATTCTGGAGGCGGTGGTAAGTGGGGCTCTGTAAGTTGGTAACCATTGTGATCTACGTGGTGGTGAGTTTCAGGCAGTTGGGGATCATACAGAGAAACCCCAGAGAGAAAGGAGGGCCGCTTGTCCTCTTTCCGTTCGTTGATCCTTTGGCGCAAGCAGCTGAATCCCTCAAATCGAGGTGAGAGGTCAGTCTCAGTTTTAACTCAGAAGCCCCTCGGCCTCTGCCCTCTTTTACAGTGCTGTCTCACCCTTGCCTTACTTCATGACTCAGCACACTCATCTGTGGAAAGGGCCAGAGAGCAAAGAGGTGGAAGCCTTGGGAGCCATCTGGTCTCTGTAGCTCAAGGGTCCCTTTGTCCTTGTAGCTTAAGGGAATAGGATACCGTATAAGTAAGTGGAAAGGCATGCTACCATATGACTTTACAAAAAACAGGCAGTAGGCCAAGGTGCTAGCTTGCAGACATCTGCTCTATGTAAAAGTAACCTGAGACTGCACTGGCTGAGTCCCCACAGATTCCTCTGAGACATCTGAACTGCACAGCCATTTTGCCATAACGAATAACAACAGCAGCAAAATGGAACATGTTTAAAACTGTCAGTAGGTCAACCTATTTGATCCAATATGCCCCTGGCAAATGTCTAACGAGAGTGTCGATTGGAATCATGAAATGCCCATTGGATTTTTCACTCGTGGAGGTGACTGGGTGACAGCATGAGGCCAAAGCCATTGAAACAGTGATTTATTATGTCTGCTCCCAAGAGAAGGGGGACACACTGAGCAAGAGGAGGACCTAGTGGAAAACTAGGCCAAAGGTCTTTAAGGTTTCTGTAAGAGTAAAGTCAAGGGGGATGGGACAGGAGAGACCATATAAGACTGGATCATTTGAATAGTTGCCGAAGGCCTCAAGTCAGTGGTTCTCAACCTTTCACAGGGTTACACATCAGATAGCCTGCCTATCAGCTATTTAGGTTACAAAACAGTACCAAGTTTTGGTGATGAAGTAGCAACTAAATGATTTTATGGTTGGCAGGGCCATGGGTCCCAACACCATGAGGAACTAACTATATAAAGGGTTGCAGCATTAGGAAGGTTGAGAGCCACTACCTTAGGGGCACAGGGGCTATCTATAACTATGTGGTTTGGAGGTGTGTAGGGCGGGGGAAATACTGGTTTTATGTGTGTGTTGGTCTGTTTTCTCTCACTATTACAGACTACCTGAACCTTGTAGAGAGGGGTGTGACTTAGATGTCCCACAAACACTTGTTTTCCGAGCTTTGTTTTCAGTCCCTGCCTTGAGTTTTGTAAGCATCCCCTTTCGTTCCCTGCTTTGCTTCACTAGCGAGGGGCACTGTGCTCTTGACCACAGAGCCATCTTTCTAGCCCCTTCGCTTTGATTCTCGAAGATTCCAACAGAATTTATTGTGAATGCCTTTATAGATGTAACTCAAAAATAGGGTATGTGGAGAGAGCTAGCTCTGTGGGTAAAGTGCAAGCGCTGCTCTTGCAGAGGACCAAACTTCTGTTCCCAGTCACACGGTGGCTCACAATCTGTAACTCCAGTGCCAGGAGATCTAATGCCCTCTCCTTACCTCCCTGGTCACCAGGCACACACGTGGTGGACAAATGTACCTGCAAGCAAAACATGCATACACATAAAGTTTAAAAGTCTAAAAAATAGTGTATCTGGTTTAATCTACCCCTGCAAGAATGCCAGTTAGTATGATCTATATTCTACTGGCCTAAACCCATCCCATGATGTTGTCTTCCAAAGCTCCAAATTAGCTACTTTTGTAATGTTCTTAATGGTTCTGAATGTGTTTTCTTTCTTTCTTTCTTTCTTTCTTTCTTTCTTTCTTTCTCTCTCTCTCTCTATTTATTTCTTCCTTTATTTCTTTCTTTTTAGCAGACCTAAACATCTCAGTTGACTGCAGCTTTGATCTTGGGGTCTGTGACTGGAAACAGGACAGAGAAGATGATTTTGACTGGAATCCTGCTGATCGAGACAATGGTATTTCAATTTCACTACCTCTTGTTCTGGGAGTAGAGAAGGTTGTTACCACTGGATACTAATTCTTGTCCCAGCTTAGATCACAATTGTTTACCATCTTTGGGAACCTTTGACCTCTGATAGATGAGTAACTTGGTATAGCATTGACTTGCTCCTCATCCTTCTCTTTCCCACATGACCCAGGAAATGTGTCCAAGCGTGCCTCTTTTATATTTACCCTCTTCTTTCTGAGAGAGGGAGATAGGAAGGAGAGAAAGATGGGAGGGAAGGTCTCTGAGATCTTCCTTTTCGCCAGCTTGCCAGCCACAGTCCTCTGTAGTTTTCATTTTGCATTTTGATAGAAAATAAATCTTTTAAAGGTAAAGAGACCTCTATCTACACTGGAGTTACCACAGAGTCATCTCTCCAATGAGGATCAAAACCACTATGAGTGTCAAGTTAATGACCTAAACTCAAGACTCAGCTTTCCTTTCTGTTATCCAAAGAATTCATTCTGACCACCTGTCCTCAGATTGTTCTCAACATTAGTTCTGAGCCATAAACTTCTTGGCTTTTGTGGTGTCCGCTTCAACTCCTTTGCTGGGTCCTGGCTTCCCCTTGGGTGGAGCACTAGGCTTGCAGACACTATTTGGAACACATATTGAATCCTGCTCTCCTGAAGGCCAGCCATATAGCTGGAACAACTGCTATACATCTCCAGACTCCAGGTCCTCACCAGTAGAATTGTATTTCTTTTGGAATGTACAGGCTCAGCCTTGAGTTAAAACATCTTCCTTAGGACAAACTCCTTCCCAAGATATTTTCTTGCAAGCCTGCACCTGCAGTCAGAGAGTCTTGATCTCTACCAAGAACCCCTGTTAGAGCTAGCAATTGGGGTAGAAGGAATATATCCCACATAGCAGTCATTCTAGTGGGCCCATCACTAAAGATGCAAGGGCAGTGGACAAGTTTAACAAGATGTAATACATCTTTGGAGAAATGGTCTTGAAAACCAACACAAGTTTCTCCTTTTTGTTCATTATGGGATTGTAGATATTGGTGCTACCAGAGCTATAGCACTCGGGGACCCCAGATTTACAGCTCACCTGGTCAGCATTGTCTCACATTGAATTTCCCGCCAATGAGAAGTCTTCTATTTGCAAACACTCGATTTGAGAATGACCCCTAGGTTCCCAGCTTCTGAGGCACTCATCATAACTTCTCCCTTCCAACAGTTCCACCAGGTCTCTAAATATTGTCTTCCTCTACAAAGCTAAATGTAGATGAGAAACATGGAATACATTAATATTATTGGAGGGACAAACCCTCAAGGAAAGCTGAAAGTAGGCTTTAGCTGGGGTTGAAGAGATCACAGAAGAGAGGTTTACTGGATAAAGTACAGGAAGCCTTCATTGGAGATAAGTAGACTTCTTGGTATGAATTAAACATGTTTATTTGACATTCAAACTTTACCAGGCATCCTGGAGCTTTGCTTGGTGAATGCTCAAGCTCCTCCTCCTCTCTCTTTATTATCCAGTCCTGGGCCCCAGCCCAAGGCTTGGTGCTGCCCCAATTCTGAGTATATTTTCCCACCCAACTGAAACTTTGATAATCCCACAGACATTCCGAAGGCTAATCTACCCTAGACGGTCTCTTACAGGCATGCCCAGAGGCTTGTCTCATAGGTGATTCTAAACTGACAATCAATATTAACCATCACAGGTATGATGGTTACAAACTTTGGCGATGCTTTTATAGAAATAATATACCATCCCACTGAGAAATAACTCCTCAAGCTTAGAGATTAATAAGGGATAAGGTTCTTTAATAAGAGCACATGTCTGGCTCTGGCTAATGCCCAAAGAGTAGCTGGCCTTGAATAGAGTATTTTGCTAATTTATATATACCTTAGGCTTAGCATTCCACATGTTCTGTCATCCTTAAATCTCTTTCAGGTCCTAGCCTCAGATTACACTTTAAACAATGTAAACAGAGAAATGGAGACAAGAGAGTGCAAGTCTGGCCGCTTAGGAACATGGGAGATTTACACAGCAAAGATATTGCATATTGCCAGAATGATTTTAAGTATATCAGTGTTGTTCTTTTTCAAGTAGTTGTTACTGAGGATCATCTTACCCACCTAGCAGAATTATGCTTTTGCTGGGGGAGAGGACCCACCAGTGAAGGATCCAGTGAAGACTAAGACAACATCAGCCAGGGCCACGCAAGTGTCTCCAGGAATTGTACCAGAATACTACACGCTATCCCCGGAGTTTTCCCCCCAGCTTCTATGGGAATGCTTTCTTGTTAACTTCTTCAGATCATGCTGTATAAGAATTGTTTTAGTTAGAGCTGAAGAAATACCTCAGTGGTTTAGAGCAATGGTTGTTCTTCCAGAAGACCTGGGTTTGATTTTCAGCACCTACATGGCATCTAGCAACCATCTGTAATTCTAGTTCCAGGTGATCCAATGCCCTCTTCTGGACCCTAAGGGTACTAGGTATGCCCATGTACAAAATATATAGAGATAAAGCTTCCATACATATAAAATAATTTTAAAGAGTTGCTTAAGTTTACCAAAGCCACAATGAAAAGAATAGAGATAGACAAAACATACACTTCCCCAGGTTATAAGATACTTAGAAGGGCCAGGCAGTGGTGGTGCACGCCTGTAATCCCAGCACTTGGGAGGCAGAGGCAGGCAGATTTCTGAGTTCGAGGCCAGCCTGGTTTACAGAGTGAGTTCCAGGACAGCCAGGGCTACACAGAGAAACCCTGTCTCGGAAAAAAATAAAAAAGATACTTAGAAGGTTTGCAATCATAGAAGGAAATATAACTCTGGTCATCTTATATCAGAATGCAAAAATGATATGCTAACACACGGTGGTTGAGCCTCGAGAAATCATTAGGACAAGATGGGTCAAGGGTATTTTGATGAGACATTTCCGTCTGGATCTACCCAAGTAAATGGCCATCATACCTGTGATGGCTAATATTGATTGTCAAACTTAATAAGATCTGGAATCACCTGACATGCCTGTGAAAGATTGTCTAGAGTGGATTAGCCTTGGGGATGCCAGGGTTCGATTATCTAACATCTATTACATTGACGTGGGAAAATCCAGTCAGAATGAGGTCAGCATCATTCCTTGGGCTGAGGTCCAAGACTGGATAAAAAGGAGAAAGGGAGCTAGCTTTTTTTTTCATCATTACTTCCTGATAGTGAATACAAAGCAACTGGCAGCCTCAAGCTCCAACGGCCATGCATTCCTCTGCAGGGTTATGGGTCCCACATGGCTCTTCCACCACAGGTCTCAGCCTCTCTCAAGGAGGTGGGAATGCAGGAAGTTGACCTCAATAACCCTATGCGGTCACTGGGCAGGTGTTGGGCCATAGAACAGCCCTGGGACACTGCTCCAGGGATAAGGAAGTGCACAGGAAAGCTGGAGCAGGTTAGGGGGTCACCGGGCCTGCAAGGAGGCAGAGGCCATCTGGTTCTCAGGCTCTCTGACACCCAGACTCAGCTGGATGCCACACAAGAGCTGAGAATGAAGCGGGGGCCCATAGGCTGAATCTAGACCGGGGGCCAAGGCAGGAAAGAGGGGAGCTCCTGCTGGTCCTGTTGGGGAGAGTCCTTGGCTTGTGGCAGTTGACTTGAGCTTGGCTTGGCTTGGTGACGGCTGTGGCTGGGAGCACAGAGAGGCCTTCTATGAGAGATTAGACATGGCTCTATAGGCAGAGGCCTTCTCCATGACTCCCCAAGATGGATCCCAATTGAAAGAGGCAGTCCATGGTTTTAAGACATTTACTGTCATGGCAGAAAGTGGATGAGTAAACCCTACTTCTCAGGGTGGGCCTGAAGTTAAATACCTTTTGCAGGGAGGAGTGTCTGGGAAGGAAAGCTTATTGACTAAGCCTCCAGGTCTTTAAGTATTTCATTAAAATGGAGATCTGTCTTTTTGTTTTTTTTTTTTTGTTGTTGTTGTTGTTTTTGAGACAGGGTTTCTCTGTGTAGCCCTGACTGTCCTGGAATTCACTCTGTAGACCAGGCTGGCCTCGAACTCAGAAATCCGCCTGCCTCTGCCTCCCAAATGCTGGGATTACAGGCGTGCGCCACCACGCCCGGCCTATGGAGGTCTGTCTTGAGCCTACATGACCACAGGTCATGTCCTCTACCTAAGCAGGGGCTTCAGGTGCTGCTCTTATGTGACTAACGGCAAATCTATGGGGGTCTGTGACTAGTGACGGGGCCCCAATGCCCGGGAATCAGGCAGAAAGCCTACCACCCCTTAGGGTCACTGGGGTTTCTAGCCTTAGCTCAACCAGGAACCCGGCTGCCTTTCACAGTCCCACATTCCTCTACCTCCATGGGCCATACATATCCTTGAACCTGTGAGCCAGACTAAATCCTCTGTTACTTTTACTAGGATGTTTTGTCTCAGCAGCAGCACAAGTCAATCATGCAATGCGTATCGTTGATAAGATGGGAAATGCATCCTAAGAGTCAACTAATCAAGGTAGAAATGTTCTGGAACTCATTAGCTACAAATCACCTTCAGAGCTTAGTGACTATTCCATTATATTCCTATTTTCTTACGGATATGGAAAATTCCTCAGCTTTTTTGGCCCTTAGATTTCTTGTCTACATAGGAAAAGATTTCAACTCTCCAATCCACATGGCTCATGTTTGCGTAACTATTCTACTGAAATGTAAAAGACCTCAGCACTTCCTATGGGAGCCTGTGGTTCATTTTTCTAGCTACTGTATGTATTATGGTCAGACCCTTTATCACAGCCTTTTGTTCTCTTAAAGATGTTGGTTACTACATGGTAGTCCCTGCGCTGGCAGGGCACAAGAAGGATATTGGCCGATTGAAACTTCTCCTTCCCAACTTGACTCCCCAAAGCAACTTCTGTTTGCTCTTTGATTACCGGCTGGCTGGGGACAAAGTAGGAAAACTTCGAGTGTTTGTAAAAAATAGCAACAATGCCTTGGCATGGGAAGAGACTAAAAATGAAGATGGAAGGTGGAAGACTGGAAAAATCCCTTTGTACCAAGGGACTGACACTACCAAAAGTGTAAGTGGGGTAGGAATTCCATATTTACGTTTTGCTTTTTCAACAAACTATTTATTGATGTCTATAGGTCTTAGGAGTACAAAGATAGCTAGACTTGTCTAATCAGCATGATTACTGAGCATATCTGTCTGGTTCTATGGAAATGGCCTGTTGATGTATCTGGCTCCTCTTACTAACTTCTGTGAAAACCAGGTTATGCATTTTTTTAATATGGTAAAAAACAAAACCAAACAAATCAGGCAAAAGGTTTCTTATCTAGTCTATGCTCAATAAAGGGCAGACAGAATATGATTATTTTAAGGTTGTTTTAACTGAACTGAAGGGCGAGCTGTTTTCAGGAATTCTCAAAACCACTCTTGGCGGGTGTATGTGTGTGTGATCCTTTAGAAGTCCTCATAGAACTGATAGAAAACTATTACATTTACAGTTGTTATTTATATACCTTAAAATCAACAGGGAGAAAATGGAATATAAGCAGAGGCCAGGAAAGACCAGACAGAAGTTTATAGTTTTCCTTGCCCAGTAGATCCCTGAGGAGATCTTAATTTTCCCAGCAACCACATAAGGCAAGACTCACAAAGTATTACACGTCAGGGAAGCTTGTCCAGACTTTGGTAGTCAAAGGTGTGTGTGTGTGTGTGTGTGTGTGTGTGTGTGTGTGTGGTGTGTGTGTGTGTGTGTGTGTGTGTGTGTGTGTGGTGTGTGTGTGTGTGTGTGTGTGTGTGTGTGTATGTGTGTGTGTGTGTATGTGTGTGTGTGTGTGTGTGTGTGTGTGTGTGGTGTGTGTGTGTGTGTGTGTGTGTGTGTGTGTCTATGTGTATGTGTCTGTTTGAAAATGTGATATAGCCACCCCAGCTACTGTTCCTCAGGCCTATCCACTTTATTTCTCCAGACAGGCCTTAAGTTTGCCAAGTATGGCAGACCAAGTATGGCAAGTGTGAGAAGCAAATCTGAGGGAATCCACCTGCCTCTGTCTCCTCGGCACGGCAGTCACAAGTGCACATTGCTATGCAGGGCTTTAGACATGCATTCTGGGGGTGGAACGCAAGTCCATCTGTTTACAAGGCGAGCGGTTTATCACTGAGCTATCTCTCCACGCCCTCGAAGCTACTCATATGGGTCTGTCAGCCCACATCATTGCCAGCATGGCCCACCTTAGTTATGGGTCTCCATCCAGCATTCCCAAAGGCTATGCTGATAGCATGTAACCTAAGGCCCCTATCCTAACATTCTGAACACAAACTTTGGCTAAAGGTGACGACAGGTAAACAAAACCACTCTTGTCTAAATAGTTTCAAGGGCCTGGAGGCCGACTCTGGAGGTAAGCAGGCAAGGGCAAAACCTTCTTTCAAAAGTTGAGGTTTTGGACACCTCAGACCCGCTGAGTTAATCTTTTACTGTAGAAGTGGGTTTGATAAAGGAAAAGGAAACTCTTTTAAAGAGGAAGTTGGTTAGTGAATTCGATAAAGAACAAATAGGATAAAATGATGAAGAGTTTGCTGAGTCTGGAGCACCTTGACAAGAGTTGTTTCTGGAAAGAAAAAGGTCAATAATCACACAATAGAAGAACCAAGAGAGGGCCTGGGTTGCTCGGTTGGTAGACAGATTGGCTCACAGGAACAAAACCCTAGGTTCAGTTCCCGGCACTGCATAAACCGTGTGTGCTGGAGCATGCCAGTAAGCGCAGTACTTAGAGTTGTACAAGAAGGACAGGCAGGTCAAGAGCATCCTTGGATATATAATGGACATGTGTTCTCATATGCACACACGCACATACACAGAGAGACACACAGACACACACACAAATGTATGCACGTGTGCTTAAAAGAAATAAATGTTTTAAAGTAAGATCTTTCATTGTTTTTACTTCATTTCTTTACATGGCAATTCCAAAAGTGCTCTACTCAGAATTACAGGACTTTTAAGAATCCTTCCAAGTTTGCTGTGAGCCTGTCTTCGCTGAACAGAATCCTCACCATGAACACTTGGCATGTAGGCAACACATAGGTATCTAATCAAGACATTGCTTTGTAGTTGATATGAAAGGCAATTTCTATACAGTAGAGAGACAAGTTTCATCCTTGCTAACAGCCATTCAAAAGTTTGCGAACTTCATTGTTTTGAAGTAACCTTCTATTCTCTCTCTGTTATTAGGTCGTTTTTGAAGCAGAGCGTGGCAAAGGCAAAACTGGAGAAATTGCAGTGGATGGAGTCTTACTGGTGTCAGGCCTGTGTCCTGATGACTTTTTATCTGTAGAGGGTTGAATGTCACTGTCTTCCTTCATAGCTTCATATGTGGCTTTTTAAATGTCATTTCTCTAGGGTGTCTTTTTATATCATATCCTAGGACTCTTCCATTTTATAAATACAAGCTTACAGTGTGTAATGTTCCAACAGAAATATTATCATAAAATGCCTTTTTGTATCAAACGTACTAAGACTTGCTTTATATATAGTACCGCTGTGCCTTGTTTCTGAATTTTCCACATTATATCACAAAATGTGGAAATGCCAGCCTATCTCCCCCTGCCCAGTATGTCTGCCCTTCCTACATAAGTTGGTGAGCTTTCCTATGTAACAACATACAATAACAACAACAGAAAATGATAAACAGATAAATGATTAATTGTCAGTGCTGGGGAAATGGCCCAGTGGTTAAGTGTTCGTTACTCTAGAGGATCCAAGATCAATTTCCAGCATCCACATGGCCGCTTGCAACCATCTGTAACTCCAGTTCCAGAGAATCCAATGCCCTTCTGGCCTTTATGGGCACTTTCATGTGTGTGGTATACATGCATACTCTACACACACACACACACACACACACACACACACACACACACGAAATAAATAATTTTTTACATTGTTTAACTTCTTGGTACTTATTGGATACAATGACAATAAACATAGATTTGTGCCTGTGTGGCTCAGCCTGCTCTTTCATAGTCAAGCTTGCACTGGATATGATTTTTAGAATCATATCCAGTAAAGCGCCTCACGTGATAGTAAGATAAAATGGTATCTTACTGATTCTGTTTACTTATGTGCACAATTCTGAAAAACATTCTATTCACTCTTGAAACACTTTGTAATCTTAAAAATTCTTAAAAATGGACTAGAATGGGCTTGGGTGGGTGGTGTGGGGGAATGCTTGCTTGGCATGCGCGAACTCCTGGCTCACGAACCTCATAAATTGGGAATGATGGTGCCTGCATGTAATCGCAGCAGAGTAGAAGTTTAAGGTCATCCTTGTGTACACAGTATGTTTGAGTCTAACGTGAGCTACATGAGACTTTGTCCAAATACATGGGGGAGGGGTATCAAATCTCTTCCAAAAGGAAGATACTATGTATATTCACCAAGGCTGTTTACTATACACATATCCCTGAAAAAAAATAATACAGGCAAATCTTGTCAATGCTTTTGTGCAAAGAGCACCAGGCACTCATACAGATCTACCACCTATCATCAGACTCGTGACTCTCTGAAATCTAGAAGATGATTATGACAGCCAGAAAAGCCAGCTAGGAACACTAGCTTCTTACCAGTCCGTAGCACTGTGAACAACGCTTTCACCCTTGATACAGGGCTCACATTCGTTCTCTGAGTGAAGATGAGTCGTCCTTCCTGGAAATTCTTTTTTTTTTTTCAGGACTGTTGTTTAAATTCTGTTGCAGTCAGACTGTAAGATAGCACTTAGGTGATTAAATGTCTTCGAAATCAGCATACATGGAATGAAGTCATCTCACATTTTTGAGGGAAGACTGTCAATTAGGGAACATGTTATCATCTGTTACCCTGCTTCAAAAGTGGGTTTTATTTTATTTGGTTGGTTTTGGTTCTAGTTCTTGTTTTTGTCAAATGGTCCTGCATTTTGGAATACTTAAAGGATCTGGAGGAAAATTTACATGCTGACTTGAATCATAACTACTGAGCATCATTTTATAATTCTGCCCCAAGACAGGTAGTGAATAGAGAGACATATTTCTGGTTTTAAAACTGGCTTTTAGTGAACCTTCATGAATTCCCCTCAATTCATTGGCTGAAGGTCTGGCGGTGGTGGCGCAGGCCTGTAATCCCAGCAATCTGGGAGGCAGAGGCAGGCGGATTTCTGAGTTCGAGGCCAGCCTGGTCTACAGAGTGAGTTCCAGGACAGCCAGGGCTATACAGAGAAACCCTGTCTCCAAAAAAAAAAAAAAAAAAAAAACCAAATCAAAAAAAAAAAGTGCTCAATCATTGGCTGAAGGTTGGGGAGTATGATTTGTTTGTTTGTTGCCATTCCAGGGGTTGAACTAGGGCCTTGTACCTGCTCAGCAAGTCCTCTACCACTCAGTTACATCCTGAGCCCCAGGGCAAAGGCTTCATAAGAAATTAAGTCCTTTGACACATCTGAGGCTTTCTCCAGCTTAGACTATATAATATCTAAAACGTGCCGGCAGAGCCTGGAGATGCGGCTCAACTGGTAGAGTTCTGCCCAGCATAGAGTTCTTGGTTTAACCACCAGCAATGCATAAAATCAGACATAGTCACACAGATCTGTAATCCCAGTCCTTGGGTAGTAGAGACAGGAATAGCAAGACCTTCAAGGCCACCCTTTGCTACATAGCATGCTTAGAGCCGGTAGTCAGATGGCAAAGGCAAACGGATCTTGGGGTACAGGGCCAGACAGGTATAATGCATAACAAGTTCTAGGCTCACCGGGGCTACATAGTGAGACCCTGCCTCAAAAAAAAAATAGTAATAAAGTAAGAATAAATTAAAATGAAGCTCTCAACAACATCCAGGAAATATGCACTATGTGCTATAAGTCATCTAAGGGTCAAAAAAAATTAGTCAATGGAAGAGGAATCAGTGTGTTTACCCTTATAGGAAGGTGCTAGAGGGGAACACCAGGTGAAACTTGCAGAAAATCATTAATTCTGGTGTTTTGAGAGGTGTGTGTGTGGGGGGATGTGTGTATGCATGTATTCCTGTATATGTGCCTGTGTCTGTGGTTTCTGCTTCTGAATGGGCATGTTCACCGTGTGAAACATATTGAGTGGTACACTTTAATGGTTCCTGCATTAACTTTTCTATGTACGGAATAGTGCAACAGAAACTGCTTTGAAAAGAACTGAAAGTATTCTTTCTCCAACCCCACCCCACCTCTGTCAAAGCCGAATTCATTTTTGTGAAATTTTGCTACGTGATTTGAAATATCTGGAGTATTCCGCAAATCTACATTTCAACCCCAGGCAGGTTGTGACTGTAGTTACACATCTACTCATATAATCCAGCACCCAACAGTTTACATTGGGGATGTAGTCCAGTGCCTGGCCCCTCCAGCAGTATATCCTGGGCTTCATCTGACTTCCGGTCGTGAATGCCAGTGTAGTGCCAAGAGGGACTGAGGCCGAGGGAAATAGTCCCACTGACCGGAATCTGGAACTCTTTATTAGTCTTCCTGAGTAGTGTTAAAAGTCCTTCCTGTACCCCATTACTCCTTTTGAAAGTCTTTTTCCTAGTCTGTGTGTGATGGCACACTCCTCTAAACTCAGGAGACAGAGGCAGGAGGATCAGAAGTTCAAAGTTCATCTCAGTTAAGTAGCAAATTCAAGGCCAGCCGGAGCTACTCGAAACTCTTCCAAATACCAAAATGGGGCCTAGGCAGGATGTCCAATGCCTTTAGTCCCAACAGTGGCACACAGAGCTCCGTGAATTCATGGCCATTCTGGTCTAGTGAATTCCAAATCAGTCGGGGCTACACAGAGAGACTGTCTGAAAATAAAGTCAAGGTAGGATGTAGCGTGAAACAGGAAGTGGGGAAAGAAAAGAAAGAGAAAAAAGTCTTTTCCCCAGGATATCCAGGGCTACACAAAGAAACCTTGTCTCAGGATAGGGAGGTATGTGTAGGGGGTGGGAGTGTGGGGGTTGTCTCTCCAAAGACGAGTCTTACCTACAGCCACAGAGCTTTCCTGCTGAGCACAGGAAACTGCTTCCTGCTTTCAGTGTTTGAAATCTCTCAGAAACCCTGGTGCATCCCCTTGAGGCATGGTCCGTTTTAGTGTGTGACTTACCAGGCAGATTCCATCTCAGGCATCTGCTGCTCCTTCTTCCTGGAATAGGTCTCCTCCCTGATCTTTTACGAACCTATATTTCCCTCTGAGAAGGAAAACCTTTCAATGCAGCTGCTTGAGACATTTAAGGCATCCGGCCCGACAGGCCTCTCATTCTCTCTTCTCCTTGATAATGCTTGTTCTGTGTGTCCTTAGCCTGGTGTCTGACCCATGCTGGGAAGAGTATTCTTATAGCACAAAGCACAAGGAAGGAATTTAAGGTGCTTGAAGCGTAACCTTTCTTGACTAGTATTTCACACAAATAGCACCCAATCACGTAATCCAAAGGGAAATTCCAGCACACACACACAAAAAAAAGGCTGTGTCAGTATGGGCTGGTAACAAGAAACAAAAAGAGACCCCAAGTCACTTACGGCAAGGACAGTAGTGTGCATGTAGACAGGAGCCATGGAAGTGAGTTGCAGCTCTAGGAGCAGGACAGGAGTCATTGTAGGAATGGCGTCCTAAGGATGTCGTCTTCGCCTGCATGACCTCTCACCGTCAAGCAGCTTCCACTGTCCTCCACTCCAAAGTCAAAGGCCAGGGGCGGGGCTAGGAATGGCTGGCGCTCAATCATGGACTCCTTACCCGGTGCCCAAGCCCCAGCACCAAATAAACTGGACATGGCAGTGCACGCCTGTAAACACAGCCCTTGGGGAGTGGAGAAAAAGAGAAAAAGAAATTCAAGATCATCCTGTCTATACTCGGAGTTCCGCCTGACGCGGGAGTTCCGCCTGGGCTACATGAGATCCTGTTTAGGAAAGAAAAAGTCAAGTCACCGAGGCTGCTGACGTCAGGGGGCTCCAGCTTGCCTAGGGCAAGCAGGCACCTACTTAGGCATTTAGGAACTGAGTAAGCCTGGCTCTGTTCTGTCAAAGGCCTCCACATAGATTATTAGCATTATGCAAAGGGAAATGAGGGCTTATCCATTCCAGGCCCTATACCAGACTCTTCACAACAAAAGATGACCCCCTTCCATTCTCTTCAGCAAGCAGAAACCAGGTGGCCTTCGAGTCTGCTTTCACGTGAAGAGCAACTTCCACAAATACTATCACGGGAGCCCAAGGGCGAGCCGAGAAGTGTCTTCCTCAGACACCACAAATCAGAACTGTACCACTTCTGGCCAAATGTGTCCCCACAAAAGACTGTACAGAACGCAATTAAATTGTTTTCTGGCTCCAGGCATGTAGAGGGAAGGCTACGTGTGAAGCATGCAGTGTCAGTCTGGGCGAAAGTGCCGTGAAGCTCTGTGGTTGGGTTGTTTTTTTTTTTTTTTTTTTAAGGAGAACAAAGATGACCGATAAGGAAGCACAGCCCCCTTGCCCTGTGGGTCAACACTTCTGACTCGCTGTTCGAATGAACTGTTACAAAACAACCACCCTTTAAAAGGAGAGCCCGAGGACCAAAGCAGAGCGAGCCATTTCACGAAGCAGACCACCCGTTGGGCTCTCTGGCCGCCGCCTGTCTGGAGTCCTGGAAACCAGCCACGATGGTTGAATCTCCCAGACGCTAGGCCTCAGCTCAGATTTCTAACCAGCGACGACGGGACAGACAACAGAGCAGTCAAGAGGAGGTATTTACGTGAAATAGCATCTCCTTGTCTCATGTCTTCTTGTACGTTTTCCTATACCTTTCTAATGAAGTCGAACTCTGATTGATTTTCTTGACAATTTCGGGGACTTTGAATAATGTCTACCAACAAAATCGTAGAAAAAAAAAAAACCCGCGCGTTTGAATTTTCATCTTGTGTGGCTGTGATTGGAGCCAGACTTGTGTGTGGGTCTTTTTGCTAGTCCTCTGCGTATTCGGTTCCCATCAATCTGTGGAAGTATACAGTTTCCCAAAATAAGCTCGCACACACGGGTTCCGGGGTTCGGAAGGGAGACATCTAATAAGCACGTCCCTCCCCACCCACCTCCTCCACACTGCTACTGAAGAGGACAGAAGAAAAGTAGTGGAGGGAGGGCCTGGGTAAGATGACTCAGCGGAGAAACTTATGTGGCTTTCTCTTTGCTGACTGACTGGAAGGTCCGATCTTTGAACTAAATGAGTGATTTAAGTACTAATGTTAGAGGGGACTAGACATGCTTTTCGTTTTGTTTCGTTTTGTTTTTTGGATTTGGGTTTTTTTTTTTTTCGAGACAGGGTTTCTCTGTGTAGCCCTGGCTGTCCTGGAACTCACTATGTAGACCAGGCTGGCCTCGAACTCAGAAATCCGCCTGCCTCTGCCTCCCAAGTGCTGGGATTACAGGCGTGCGCCACCACCGCCCGCCCGTAGACATGCTTTTTCAAATGTATATAACACATGCGCGTGTGTTTGTGTGTGTCTGTAGTGGTGCTACACGTCTGTAATCCCAGCATGTAGGAAGTAGAGGAAGAAGGATCAGAAATGCAAGGTCACCCACCGCTACGTAGGGACTTCAAAGCCAGCCTAGGCTACAGAAAAATGTCATTTCAGAGAGAAAAATCACGAAGTAGGCTGGGGTCAGGGCGGGGTCCTGGCTGGGGGTAAACAGGTACCCTGCCTCGCCGTTTACAAGGTAAGGTTAAAGCTGGTTCTGATTTCATTGGTTTGAGGTCCTGCCTGACCTCCAGGGGTTCTCAAAGTTTATCCATTACTTTTCTGTCGCTGTGATTAACAAAAAAAAAAAAAAAAAAAAAAAAAACCAGCTCACCACGACCACAGTAATTTATTTGGGCTTATGACTGAAGAGGAGTGACGTCCGTACTGACCGGGAAGGCATGGTGGCAGGAAGCTGAGCGGTCACATCTAGACCACTCGCAGGCAGTAGAGACTGGCAAGTGGAAGTAGAATAGGGCTTATAAAGTCTCAAAACCCTCTCCCCAGAGGAACGGAGGCAGTCAAGTACTTCCTCTGGCACAAGGTTCACATTCTGCAAGTTCCGACCTCCCCAAACAGCATCCACTAACGGGGAGGACCAAGTACTGAAATCCAAGAGCCCAGGAGGGACATTTCTCATGCAAACCACAACACCGGGTGATCCTAAAGTGGGGTTGAGGACCACTCGCCTAAGTAGATCGTCCCAGAAATCTCTAAAATTACAAGAACCGATAATCTAAGTGTTGGCGAGGATATGAGCCCTCCCATACTTTGCCGATAGGAGTGTCGATTACAACGAGCATTTTTGGAAACTATTTGGCAGTGTTACCTAAAGCAAATGCTTGTCCTATTTCCTAACAATTCCATTCCTGAGTATGTACTCAAGAACAGGGCACATACTCACCAAAAGAAGTGGATGAAAATATCCACAGTAGTTTATTTCGTGATTGTCCAAAATCAAAATCAAAAACAAAACAAAACAAAAAAGGGGGGGCAGGTGTGGTGGCTCATGTCTTTAATCCCAGCACTGGGGAGGCAGACAGATCTCTGTGAGTTCAAGGCCAGCCGTCAATGCATAGTGAGTGCCAGGATAGTCAGGGCTATGAAGAGAGACCCTGACTCAAAAGCAAAATAAGCCGGGCGGTGGTGGCACACGCCTGTAATCCCAGCACTTGGGAGGCAGAAGCAGGCGGATTTCTGAGTTCGAGGCCAGCCTGGTCTACAGAGTGAGTTCCAGGACAGCCAGGACTACACAGAGAGACCCTGTCTCGGGGGAAAAAAAAAAAAAGGCAAAATGAAAACGATTCAAATGACCACCAAGATCAAAATCCATATATTATGTTAGCTGTATACAAACCAAGACCATACAGAATGAAAGCCTGCTAGAGGTAAATTTCATAGACATAAAATTGAGTGAACCAAACTGGTATAAACCAGCACTATAAGTCTGTGGGGTGTGTGTCTGTGTGTCTGTGCGTCTGTGTGCTGGAGGAGATCAGAATTACAGACAGCTGGGAACCACCATGTGGGTGCTGAGAGCTAAACTTGGGTTCTAAGAAAGAACACGCGCTCTTCATCACTAAACCCATCTCTCCAGCACCCCCCCCCCCATCTTACTTTTTGAGCCAAGATCTCTGCCCGATCCTGGAGCTCACTGATTCACCTAGGCCGCCTTGCTGCTGCCTCCAGCATGGAGGTATATAGCACTATACCTAGCTTTTCCGTAGGTGCTGGGGACTAGAACTAAGGTCTTCACACTTGTAGGAGAAGCAGTTTACCTACTGACTCGTCTTCCAGCCCAGTAAGTCTGCTTTTTTTTTTAATTTTAATTTTAATTTTTTGTTTTTTGTTTTTTCCCCGAGACAGGGTTTCTCTGTGTAGCCCTGGCTGTCCTGGAACTCACTCTGTAGACCAGGCTGGCCTCGAACTCAGAGATCCACCTGCCTCTGCCTCCCAAGTGCTGGGATTACAGGCGTGTGCCACCACCGCCCAGCAAGTCTGCTTTTACTAAGGGCCAGGCGGATAACACTAAGCTCTGGAGATGGAAGTCAGATAGAACTTACCCTGTGCTATTAGGATGGACAAACAGGAGAGCAAATCTTCCTCCAGAAGGCATATTTTTTTTTACAAGATATAACTTGGTATCCACTTTAGTGTGCTCATTTGTCAACAAAAGACAACTAACTAAGTTCACAACTCTTTATTAATTAAATGTCAAAGGCTAAACCAAACCAGGACTGCTGGTGCACACCTAAAACCACAGCGCTGGACAGCTTGAGGCAGGGATTTCACTGTGTGTTCAGGGCCAGCCTGGGTTACTGAGGGAAATCTTGTCTTCAAAATTAAGGGTTTGTGAAAGGAAGTTAGCACTTAACACAATTTTTAAAAGTGAAAAGCTTTAGCCAGGCGTTGCGGCCTCTGCCTTTTAATCTCGGCACTCAGGAGTCAGAAGCAGTCAGATCCCTGGTCTACAGAGGGAGTTCCAGAACAGCCAACAACTGATTCTCACAATTTGTCCTCTAACCGCCCCCCCCCACACACATACACAATAATCAATAAATGTTATTTTTATACTTTAAATGACACTTTTTAAAAAAAAAAAATATGTAGGCAGAGATCCAGTTGCCCTCCTGAGCTTGGAGAAAGATTCCACCTCCCCACTCTCAGTTGACAGCCACTGTTTTCAGTCTGGGCCCACCAGCCTGCCAGGATCTGATCTGTGCAGACAATAACTTTTCTGGTGAGGGCTCTTCTCCTGGAAGATACACTGCTTCTGTTTCCTTTTGCCTGTGTATGTCTGGGGTATCTGTTGCATGACTTAAACCTAGAATTTTTGCTTCTACAGTCTTTGTGTTTTTATAATGTTTCCTGCCGTTCTCTAATTCTTGAAACTTGAAGAGAACAGCTCTTAAAAAAAAATCCATTATGTTCTCTGAGCCTTATGAACATCCCCCAGCTAAGTCTGAAGTCTGGTCCTGAAGTTTAACAGGAAATGAATGTCAGTCAGCACCTTAGAATCCCAGAAGAGATGCAATTGCTCTGACTTCATTCCATAGACAACATCTGCAGCTTTTTCCTAAGTAAGCCTCTGGAGAGGCCCTCAGAAGGATTTTTTTGCCTCCATTTCTTGGGAATTTACAGGAAAGGGCTGTCCTTCTGAGCTCAGGAAATCCACGTTGACACTCTGAGACCTAATTAGGATTGAAAAGGCATTTCCACTGCACGAAATGAAATTGATCCAAGCACATCTCAGAGTACGGAAACAGCTGAAAGGTACTTTTTAAAACAAAGACCCCAGGGCTGGAGAGATGGCTCACTGCTTCAGAGCTCTTGCTGCTTTTGCACAGGATTCCGTTTCAGTTCCCAGCCATCTGGACCTTCAGTTTCAGAGCATTTATCTGATGCTCTCTGTGGGGTAGCAGGGACTCAGGTGGTATTCAGATGAACAGTCAGGCAAAACACTGATACACATCAAAAAGGAAAGTAAGCAAATCTCCAAATAAGAGCACCCAAAGCTATGTTTAACTGATCATGGAACTGAGTACTTTCGTTGATAGTCAACTTAAAATTGCCCCCAAATAATAAAATTCTCAGCCGTATTCTTGGTGTCTATTTCCAACTCAATTATGGAGTCATTCCAGATGAGCTGAGCCAGGTCTGTTCCACAGAACTGTCTACAGTAATGGACATGTTGTCTACCTGTGTCATATGATACAGTACCCATTATCTACGGTGGCTGAGAACTTGGCATTGAGGCAGTATAACTGACGAACTGATTTTTAAATCATATCTAAACATAAATAGCCGTGGATGCTGATTGTGGTGGCCAAGACAGGTTTACACGATAACTATAGCTTGCCTCTTAGGTGATATATTGTGTTTTAGAGTTTTTGGATTTTTTTTTCCCTTCACACCCCCTGGTGTCTGAGTCATATCTGATGTTCTTTTTTCAGAGTTTTGACTAATGTTTTGCTTTTTTTTTCTCCTTCGTATAGCAGGGTCATAAAAAACAAACAAACAAAAAACAAGGCAACAAAACAAAACAACAACAATAACAAAAACCCAACCCGGTATAATATCCCTAAAGGCTCAACTGGTAGCTTTTGAAATAACTTTTAATATTTAGACTAATTCAGTCAGGGAAGTTTTTTTAAAAGTTTCGGTAGGAGTGTTCGGGTTGGGCTTTGAACCTAGGACATGTTTCATGCTTGCCCAGCCAAGTCGAGAGTCAGCCATTTATATTTTATTTGACTGTTCTGATGGAGGGTTTTACTTTTATTTATTTTTATTTATTTAGGAAGGCGAGTATCTGGTCCAGCCTTTTTTAATGGTTTGCCCCAGGCTGGCCTCGAACTCGGGATCCTCCTGTCTCATGCTTTAGTCATCAGCATTTGCCTACTGGGGTCCATCACCACAGCCAGCCTGTTGTCATTTTGTTCCATCTGTTTTACTATTTTTTGACCTAAAATAAAAAGGGTAAAGACATCGACAAACTTTGCTAGTGAAAAGCTGCAGTCGGGTTAGTTTCCCTTCCGGCCTTAGCTCCTCCCTCAGGGGTGGGGCTACTTGGCGACGCCCACCCCACCCCCGCGCGCTTCGGGCCGCTCTGCGCAGGCGCCATTTCCAGAATGCGTCAGCGTCCAAGCCACGCCCACGTTTACGCGCCCGACCCTTGTGACTGGTGCAGGCTACGTCATAGGGCTCCGAGATAGGGAGAAACGGAAGTTGGCTCGGGAGGCGGCCGCACTGCGCACTTTAGGGCGGCGCCAGCGCTTCCGAGCGGGCGGTGCTGCGGCTGCTAGGGCGGTAACCGAGCCTCTTGGAAGGCGGCGTTCCGCCATTTCCGTTAGCTGGGCCCCTGCCGAAGGGCTAACTCCCGTTTCCAGTGGAAGTCTATCCCGACTCGCAGGGGTACTGTGGCTCTCCCTGTACCCGGGCGGCTCTAAGGTTGAGTTCCCTCCTCTCCTTTAGCTGATGGCGTTCGGGCGGGCCCGAAGGCTCACCGCCGGGGCTGTACCCGGGGGTGGATTTCTTATGGCTTTGTTTAGTATTCAACCCCACCCACCGGAATCTCTCTGGGCGGGCCGGTTCCTCGCGCAGTCCCTTCCTAACGGGATCCTAACGTGGCTGCCTAAAGACAGCAACGCCCCTGCCGGCGTTTCGTGTCCTAACCCTAAACCCTAGGCCCTGTCCTTTCTGAGCCAGGGCCTTGAAGCCTGACCATGTAGCCTGGAGCTAGAAAACTTCACTTTTTCCCTCCTCGATGTTGAGAGATACTTAAAGACTTAAGCGGATGGGTTATTGCTGGTCTGTTCCCTAAGCTTCTGGAAAATTTTACAGTAAACTTTTCTCTCCGTTTTCACGGTTAGATGATTTTAGTGCAGATGTGTGTATGCCTTTCCCATAATTCCATATTTCCAGGCGTCTGCATGCATTCAGCTAACACATTGTATGGCCTACTACTCTTGCTGTCACTGTAAAAGGTTTTATGCGCGTGCGCGCGCGCGCACACACACACACACACACACACACTGGTAAATGGTAAAATGTATCGCGTATGTGAACTACAACTGCCAAGAAATGTGTCTGATCTGAATTGGAGTGTGTTATAAATGTAAAGCACAGCAGTTTCTTTCTTTCCTTCTTTCTGTCTTTCTTTCTGTCTGTCTTTCTTTTTTTTGGAGAATGAACACAAAAAGGAATTAAAATACCCGTTTATCAGATTTTGAAAGGACAGTATTGGGGTGCAGCTTAGGTGGAGCTCAGTAGTAGAGCACATACTTTGATGATGTGCGTAAGGCCCTGGGTGTGATCCCTACCACCGCATTTTAAAGAAAAACTATTTTGGGTGAGTAAAATCAACCTCTAACATACTATCACACATTTAAAGTCTATTTTTGTGGCTTGAAATCTTCATATGAGAAAGCATTGCTCTACAAAAGGTGCTTACAGACAATACCCTGTGGCCAAACACAGACTTTCTCGTCTGAAATAAAGGTCTCTTGTAGCCCTGGCTGGCCTCTATCTGACCACACTGGCTTTATGAGGTGCCCGTGGAAGGGGGATACAAACTCCGTGCTCTGTGCATGTGAGATAAGTACTCCATGAACTGAGCCTCATCTTCAAACCCCCTCCCCCAACACGCATACACACACACACACACACACACACACACACTAAAAAATAATTTGTGCGAACCAACTTAGATGTCTTCCTTAATTCCTGTCCCTCCCTTTTGTTTTTAGACAGGGTATGTCACTGAACCTGAAGCTCACCAGTCAATCTAGACTGCCTGACCAGTGAACTCCAAAGACTGACCCGTCTCTTCCCTTCCCGTTGCTGGAATTCCAGGTGTGTCCCACAAACCTGGCTTTTTACATGGGTGTGGGGGATCCAGACTCAGGTCGTCATTGCACCGCAAGCAGTTTAGCAACTGAGCCATCTCTCCAGTCCCAGCCTGCCTTATTATGTTTGACTGTTTATAGATGTGTGGGTATTTGCATGTGAGTGCCAGTCCCGCTGGAGGTCGCAGGCATCAAATTTTCCTAAAACTGGGTTATAAGCGCTTGCAAGCCACCCGATGTCAGTGTTGGAAACTGACCCTGGTTCCTCTGCAGTAGCAGTACACAACTGCTTAACCATCGCTGTAGCCCCATTCAGTATTTGCTGTCTGTTGCTCTGCTGCAAAAGTAGCAGAGTTGAATAGTCCCTGTATCAGTCTAAAGTATTTCCTATCTGTCCTTTTACAGAAAGTATTTGCTGGCCTCCTGTCCTGGAACAAAAGCTGGTATGCTATATATTAAATCTTGTTTAATGTTTTTTAAGACAAAATCTCATTATGAAGCTCATGTTGTCTGGAATTGACAACCCCCCTGTCTTAGCCTCCTGGGTGCTAGGAAATGTGTATCAGTCTACCTGGCAAAATCTATTCATTTTTAATTTACGGTTAATATATTTATGCTGTCTGAATGCACATGTAGAAGTCAGAGGACGTGTCGGTTTTCTTACTCTCTTACATTCTATGGATTGATCTCATGATGTCAGGCTTGATGGCAAGAACCTTCCCCCACTGAGCCATTTCGCCAGCCCCCAGCAGGTTTTTAACTTTCTATTGTAGATTCACATAATTGTCAGTCACTTTACAAAGACTAAGTGATTCATTCAAACTATCTCATTTGATTCACATATTAATCCAGGATGGCAGAGTCACCTGTTTTGAAGATGAAGGAGTAGATGTACAGGCTGATCAGTAAACTTAGCCAACTTGTCTAGTACCCCCTTATTTCTAGGAACTATAGTTTCTTGAGCATCCATATCCAAAAGACTGCTCAGACCTACTTGATTAGCCCACAGTGGACACCATGGGTTATTTTTTTATGTAGGATTTTTAAAATTTTTGTTAGCATACAGAATACTAAGGGTTTTTGTTTGGTTGGTTTGGTTTATTTTATTTTACTTTTTTTTTTTTGGTTTTGTTTTTTTTTGAGACAAGGTTTCTCTCTGGCTGTCCTGGAATTCCATCTGCAGACCAGGCTAGTCTAGAATTCACAGCGATCCACCTAACTCTGCCTCCCAAGTGCTGGAATCAAAGGTGTGGGCCACTGGTTCACCATGTGCTCCTCCCATCCAGCTCAGAATAGTAGGCTTTGTTAATGGCATTTTGTTTGTAGATATAGTTCTGCTTTATTCTAATTTACCTCCCTTACCTACTGTCCTCTCCATGCTTCCTTACCCCTCCGACAGATTCCTTCCCTTGCCCCAGATAGAGCCCCCCCTCTCTGCTTGCATGTCAGGTGTATTCCATTACCCTTCCCCCACCCTCTCTCTCCTCCTCCTCATTGTTCTATTTTTATAGTAGAAGAGGTCTAAATGACTAAGAATAAACAAACTAGAATTGAGGTAGACTTTGTTTTCCAGGACTTCCCAGGCTACAGTTAAGTGAGTCAAGCAAGTTGCCGTAGAGCAACAAGAAAAGAAATTCACACCCTGAAAGAAGAGAAAGCATCTTGGACCTTTTGTGACAGAAGAGAATATCTTGCAAGGTGCTTGTCAGGTGTGTTCAGGGGAACAAAATAAGTATTACTCTTTTGTGGGAAATGTAGACAACTGCTTTTAAATGTGGTAAACCCGAAAACACTGTAGTCATTTGATGTTCTCCGAGAGTTTCTGGGTTGTTAGATGAAGTTCATATCCCAGGCTTATAGTGCAGCTCGAGGTAGGCGAAGCCTAAGTATCACATCACACTTGCTCGGGAAACGCCCACTGCCTCCCGCTGTTAAGGGAGAAATACTGCAGACTATCAGGACGGGTATGCATCACACCGCTTACTACACAACAATCCCAGTTGGAATGTAGAGGTTTTCATTTGAGTTGTATACAACAGTATTTTTAATAGTTTCTTATGTAATAGGACTTACCTAACAAAGTCTGAAGTTATAGAGGTTCCGTGTATCTAGGCCGAGAGCAGGACTGCAGCTCTTTTTGGTACTAAAGGCAACCTATTGGTTGCGTGGGTAGAAGGGTCAGTTTCTGGGGGTGACTTAAGTCAGAATTGGCGGTAGAACTGAACAAATGTCCAAGTCCCACCTTCAAAGACTCCAGTTCCCTCTGTCAGGGATGAAGCCCTGGCATTGCTTGATTTAGTTTTTGTTGATTTCCCTGGATGTTTCTCCTACACAGCCAGAGATAAGAACCACCTGTGGTGATGGCATGAAGCCAGGTTAGGGAGCCGTTGGAGCAAAAGGCACAGCTGTGAAATGGAGCCATGCTTTGTGTGTGGTTGAGAGTGGTGAAGGCAGAGAGCTAGCACATCCCATCCACTCACAGGCTCCATCCCGGGCGTGGAGGGGACTGTCTGAAGGACTTTAAGCACTCGTGCGCGCGCATGCACACACACACACACACACACACACACACACACACACACACATGTTAATGAAGCCAAACTCTTCAAGGAAAACCCATTTATAATTCCAGTTCCAGGGGAATCTGATACTTTCTTCTGGCTTCCACAGGTACCAGGCATGTATGTGGTGTGCACAGACATACATGCAATACATACAGGCAGGCAAAACATCCATACACATAAAATTATAAAAAAGAAAAGAATTTTCTTCAAACTTAAAAAAAAAGACTCTACAATAGGAGGGTTAAAAAAATGCATGTACATGGTATGTGGCACATGAATTTGCGGTATTATTTTTCACAACTTTCTGTAAAGTTAAAAGTATTTCCAACTAAAGAATAAGTGGAGCATCTGAATGTGGCCTTGTTTTTCCAACAGCTCAAATGTCAGCACATTGAGTCCTGTTGAATTTCAGGGTTCGCTAGACCTGGTTCCCAACCTGTAATGCCTGTTTCTTTACATTGATTCAGACATTAGCATCCCTCTTTTGTTTTGTGTCCTTTTTATAGTACCACCACTGCTTTTTTTTTTTTTTTAAGTACCACTACGAAGGTTATAAAGGTATTACGTATCTTGGTCTCATAGCTGATTATGAGGAGAAAATAGCCCAGAATTTGCTCAGCATTGTCTTAAAGATGCTTATGTGAGCAAGATGATTATCAGATTCCACCCAAGATGAGTGAGGGTCTCGTGCATTCCAGATAGCCTCAACTTTTCCGTGTATCTAAAGATGGCATTAAACCTCTGTTCTTTCTGTCTCTACCCACCAACTGCTGGATTGCAGGCGTGCACCACCATCCTAGGTTCCTGAAAAATCTTAATCTAGAAAAACACTGATTTGTACAGTTGGAAGTGGGAAAGTTATGGCTGATATTCTAGAAAGTCTTTGAATATTCTGCTTAAACTTTGCAGAGCCATTTTCCTTCTGTTATTCAGAATCAAAGTCTTGAGAGTTGAGTAGTTCGCGTCACTGCAGTAGCTCATTGGCCACACCCATTTATATTGCTCCTTCAGAAAACATCACGTGGACAACTGGCAGAAATTCTAGTTTACTATCCAGGAGCTGCAACTAGTAAATGCCAGCTTAAAAAGATTGAACCATCTTTTTCTCTTTTTCTTTGCAGCTGTGAAAATGTCTGACAAGAACCAGATCATTGCCAGGGCTTCCTTGATTGAGCAACTGGTGTCTAAAAGGTATTTTGAGGATATTGGTAAACAGCTTGCTGAGCTAGAAATGCTTTATGTGTCTAAGGAGCATCTGCAGGAGACAGATGTAGTAAGAGCTGTTTACAGAGTCCTCAAAAACTGCCCATCAGTGGCTTTAAAAAAGAAGGCCAAATGTCTGCTGGCAAAGTGGAGAGGTTTCTATAAGAGTACACACTTCAAAACAAGGGAAAGCCTTAAAGTTCTCCATACAACTGTTAATAAAGAAGAAAGTGTAACCGTTTCTCGGGGTGTAAGCCAGGATGAACCGTCAGGCTTTAACCATAATGAGATACTGGGTCTCTGCAGTTCTCTCTCCAAGCTGTCACCCCAAGATGCTGCAAAGCCTGTTGCAGCAATTGGGTCTGGAAGTAGCACTGTTCAGATGGAAATTAATGAGGGATATTTGGAGGGTAATGACTCTGAATCCACTAGCAAGAGCTCAGGTTTCTTACAAGATCCCTTAGTGTCTTTGAGGTCTAGGTGCATAGAACTTCTTTACACAGCATTAGCTAGTTCTTGCACAGATCACACAAAAGTTCACGTATGGCAGAATTTAGCAAGAGAAATTGAAGAGCACATTTTTATTATTCATTCAAACAATATCAAAAAATATAAAACTAGTATTCGAAGCAAAGTTGCCAATTTAAACAACCCCAGAAATTCGCATTTACAACAAAACTTGCTGTCTGGAACCATGTCAGCAAGGGAATTTGCTGAAATGACTGTCCTGGACATGGCAAACCAGGAACTGAAGCAGTTGAGAGCTTTCTACACAGAATCCAGTATTCAGGAACACCGCCTTCCCCAAACAGTTGATGGCACACCGACAAATAAAATTAAGTGTAGGCGCTGTGATAAGTATAACTGCAAGGTCACTGTAATTGCCAGAGGAACACTTTTCCTTCCAAGTTGGGTGCAGAATTCAAACCCAGATGAGCAAATGTCCTATGTCATTTGTAATGAGTGTGGGGAGCAATGGTACCATAACAACTGGGTGTGCTTGTGATTTGTAAATAATCCTTTCAAGGGCATATGTTTTATATGAATAACCTAACCTTTTGTGCTCATTTTTATTATTGTTGTTTGTTTACAAAAATCTTGATTTTATTTTTGCCTTTGGAATTTTGGTTCATGAAAGATGTCAGTATCATGGAAGATGTAGCCAAAGGTGGTGGCCCAGTCTCATTAGTGCTTGCATTACAGATATACAACCCCACACCTGGCTTTATATACTGTTACTACAGTCCTAAGAGTAAGGAAAGAGAGTTGTTTGCCAAAGTGTCAGCCGGAGAAGGCTGTCACATTGTACTTTGTGGCCGCTTAGTACTTTACTCAGAATGGCACTGTAGCTCCACAGAGCCTGAGAGCATGTTAGAGATGAAGATTCTTGCTTGATGCTCCTTGAGTCCTGATCTGCATTTCGACAGAGTCCCCAGGTATCCTCTGGGATATTTTAAGAATCACTGATATAGCAGCAGGCCTGCAGTTCTCAGGAATGACTATATGTTAGAATTTTCTGGAGAGCATTGAAATGTACTGGTGCCAAGGGCCAAGCCTAGTACAATTCAATATGAGCCTATGGCTTGGACCCAGTAATCAACACTGCTCTGGTCATTTCTTGGTTCATTTTAAATTGCAGTTAGAATTAGGAACTACCTGTAAATAGTCTCTCATTTGAGGCTTTTCATAGTTCTGAAGAAATTAATGTTATTCTGGAGACTTTACAGATGAGGGAAAGGCCCACTTGCCCAGGTTGCACAACTGTATGTAGTCCGCCTCACACTGAACCCAGGTCTTCCAGCTTACTTCTGAAGCAGGTGTGATGGCAGATGTCTATCATACAAATGCCAGGGAGAATGAGGCAGGAGGATTATATGAACTCAGGGCCAGTTTGATTTGCAAAGTTCCTGTCTCAAAACTGGTAAAAGGATATCATGTTTCAAGCCTCTAATTCTAGAAATGGAAATGCTAAGGCAGAATCCCATAGTTGAGGGTAGCATGGGTTATATAGAGAAACACTGCCAACCCCAAAAGATTCATCTGAGAATGACTTAATAATGACTTTGTAAGTATACTCTTGGAAATGGGTACTAAGCAGAGTGTTTGGGACCTCTAAGCTTATGTGACTCGAATTTTATTCTTTTGTCCTTAATTTTCTCATTTTTCAAGTCTTTTTTGACTGGTGAAAAATTGCACTGTAGATTAGAATTTGGCTCAGAGACTGCTTCCTTAGTTGAATGACCTGTGCATTTTTTTGAGCACATCATCAAGTATGATATATAGTTTCTTGATGTTAGGAATCTGTATTCCTTCAAAGGCTTGTGTGTTAGGTTTGAAATTCAAATTCTGCTCATGTGAAAATGGCACTGATTGTTAGAGGAAGTTCACTCCTTCAGTCTCAACATTTATTTACATACTAACTGAAGAGGAAATCACTGCTCTCGGGCCTTTGCAAACAGTGTTTACTGATTTCTGTGCTTATTCACAAGCCTTTTTATGTGATTATGACTAATTTTTTCCTTAAAAGTAA